>PVLD010020649.1:0-33411 GCA_004027595.1 Dinomys branickii | reverse complement strand
CTCAGGGTGTTAGGACCCAAGCAAATCTTCCTCCTCGCTCTCGGCGTTTGGGGCCCTCCACGCGGCCCGCCCGACACGCGCGAAACGTCGGATTGCCGGGCGTCTCCACCGCTAACAAGCCGATCTCTGTCGGGAGTCGCCGGAGAGCTGCGCCGGCTCGGGAGGCGGGAGGGATCGAGCTGTCTGTATTCTTGGGGCGCTAGGACCCAGCAAATCTTTCTCTCCGCTCCCGGCGTTTGGGGCCCTCCGCGCGGCTCGCCCGACACGCGCGAAACATGGGATTGCCGGGCGTCTCTGCAGCTAGCAAGCCGATCTCTGTCGTGAGTCGCCGGGGGGCTGCACCGGCTCGGGAGGCGGGAGGGACCGAGCCGGCTGCGCTCCCACGGCGCTTGGACCGAGCCAAGCTTCTTCCCCTCACGGATCGTCCCTGGCTCCCAGCGTCTGGGGCTTTCCCACGTCTCGCCCCGGCAGCCTGGTCCGCCCTACCACATCTCCCCCGGCATCTCAGAGAAATAAGCCCAGTTTAAACTTCCCAGCCGAGGTCCCGGCATTCACGCTCGCCAAGTCTGTCTCGAGCTGGTGGTGTTTATTAAGGAGGTTCGCTCCCTTGCTGCTCACCTGGTCGCCATCTTCCCCGGAGCTCTCCTGCTGCCTTCTTGCCACATTGCCTTTAGCAAGGGGGCCCTTCCGGGGGAACTAATTCCCTCTTATTTTAAAAGCATAGATGACGCAGAGAATAGCTAAGGGAGTGATCCTCCCAAGTGTGATCCTAAAGAGCAGCCGTGAGCAAGCATTTTCATCAGAATTCTTAAGCAGAAATGCTTTGATTGGCCCTGGGAGAATGCAGCAACTTTGGAGAAGCTATGTAATCAGATTTACATATTAAACACTCATTGTGTGCTTAGCACCTAGGTGTGCTGAGATACTCAGGGAGAAATGAGAAGTATAGGATGGTCCCTCCCAGGGGAGATTACAACATGAGCAGTGCTCAGCTTTACTACTCGCCAGGCATAGCACTCTCTGTGCACTGGTTTGTGTGATCTCATGGCAACAACAGAAAATAGGTCCATTATTTTAATTTTATTCTGCTGTAGGTTGAGAGGTTTGGATCTGTGCACCTGTCAGTTCAGAGTCAGCTCTTCACTACAGTGCTCTTTGGGAAGCAGAACTGAGAGAGGTGCTATCCTAGTCACTTTCCCAACCAGGGGACACATCACTGGACTTCTGTGACTTCAAGGAAGACAGGTTTATTTTGGCTCACGGTTTCAGAGCAGTTAGTCCTTGGCCACTGGCTCCAAGGTAGGAACAGTGTGGTGGAAGGGCCGGGTGGAGGAAGGTTGCTCACTTTATGGTGACCAGGAAGCAGAGCAAAAGAAAGAGCTGGGAATAAGAATGTGCTCTTCCAGGATGGGCCTGTAGTGAGTCACTCCTAACCAGGCCCCACTTCTGAGTGGGAGTACTCTGGGGACATTTTAGATCTACACCATAACTGATACCTACAACAGCTAGAGAAGAGCGCAGGGTGATGACAGTTAGGGGATAAATCGCCTTCTAATGTAAGCGTTTACCAAATGTCTTGAAGAAATCCGCATCTCTCCACAGCCCTTGGCTAGAACATGGGTAGATATGCTTATGTCTGAACACATACTGGGTCTGCAAAGAGGCTGTTTAAGAAAGTGGGCATCAAGCTCTGTACCCTGAGGGTGGGTGAGTGGAACTGTCGGTAATGAGGGGTGGGATCAGGAGACCTGCGTGTCTCAGGCCATCTCATGCCTAGAATGGCTCTGGTTCTTGACAAAAAGGCCAAAAGCAAAGCACACTTTCGCCCTTTGGAAATTTAGTCTGGTTGTATTGATCAATTAATCAATGAACAGCTATTACTTGTGTGTCTCAGGCCATCTCATGCCTAGAATGGCTCTGGTTCTTGACAAAAAGGCCAAAAGCAAAGCATACTTTTGCCCTTTGGAAATTTAGTCTGGTTGTATTGATCAATTAATCAATGAACAGTTATTACCAAAAGAGTAAGGGAGAGGCCCATCCTGTCCATTCCCTAGTGGGTTGATACATGAGCGAGCAAGGAGTCCAGTAGCCTTTTTGCTAGATCAGATTTGACAAGGGTGATTGACCATGTTGGGCAGCTGTAAAAGAAATTTCTCCCACAAAACTATGAAATGCCCTTGCCTCTTGGCTGATAGATCTGATGCTTCCAAAGATACAAATGTGCCAGTTCTCTGACCCGCTTTCCAATGTTGTGTGCTTTTCAGGCACTCATTTGAACCCATGGATTTAATTTACATGCTGTCTCTTTTTTTCTCTTCTCTAGTATGTACTGATGTAGAGACTGACGCTCTTTATCTGTTTCTACTTCTATTTTGCCCATACTACTAACCCATTTGGATTCAGATCAGGGACACTCTAAGCTGTATTCAGCTGGTTGGGAGGTGGGGTGGGGTTAGAGGTTCAAAGTCATGCAGAAGACAGAGAGATAAATACACCAGGTGACGTTTCCTTCTTGGACAAAATCTCTTTGGTAGAAAACCAGGGAAGTAATAAATGAGCACAAGGAGACTTCAGGGGCAGATTCTGAGATATAGGCCAAATCTGGGGTCTGGTAACTGTGCAGAAGGCAGGCCTAACTACAACCAAGCAGAAAGAAACACATTACTCCAAACCTGAAAGGACTGTCTCTGGGAAGAGCATAATTAAAGGGGTGGGATGAGATGGTTATGGGTGAACAACCTTGGGTCAAGCCAAACCCTGGAGTTGAGGCAGGGAAAAGCAGAGAAAATGGATAGCTGTGTTAATGGGTCCCAAGCTACAAAGAATGTTGAGGGCTATATATAATTGTCAAGTAATATTTCTTATATTCAAAGGTTTCTCTCTGGAAAAAGAAAGGTTCATTTTGAATTCTATGTACCTGCCTAATCCTGTTCTGTACTAAAGGACCTTAAGGAGCAGATTGCTACAGCGTACAAAGGGGAAGCTGGGCTTGTTACTGCACAGAGAAGTCCCTCCTGTCGTGCTGGTGGTGTAGAGTTCTCTCTGTGTGGTGTGGTCTGCAGAGAAGCCTTCTCTTTGTGGCTCTTCCGGGCTTATTTCCTGGTATAACTAGTGACATAGATCCGTAATCTTTGATTACTAAGAACTGGCCTTAGGAATAGCTAGAAATAGATATACACAAAACTGTCATTTCTCCAGAGCAGGTTGTGTTTCATTCACCTCTTCATCCTGGACACCTGAAAGAATGCCCAACAGCTCATGGCAAGTCAGTAATGTGTGCTTGAGCCATTTAAGCAATGTATGCTTTGGGATTGCGTGTTTGGGAGACACAAGCTCTAAGAAAATGGTGTCCTATCTCTGTTGCCTCTGAAGTAGTCTTCAGATCCTAAAATGTTGACAGATTACTGATTCAAGGAAAATAGGCTGAAAAGATGGAGGCTGATAAGTTACTGGCAGAAATAGAAGAAAGGAAGTTGCTTCAAGGGATTTTAAAAAGGTTTTCTAAGTTTGGTTTTCTCCAAGAACTGCATGGTGTAAAGAGAATTGCTGGAATGATGTTGATGGGAATTTTTTTCTTTTCCTTTACTAGGGATGAAATCCAGGGCCTTTGCACTGAGTTACATTCCTAAACCTTTAATTTTTCTTTCTTTTGAATTTTGACACAGTATCTTGCTAAGTCATTAAGTTGCTCAGACTGGGCTAACACTGGTGGTCCTCCTGCCTCAGCCATATAGAGTGCTGGTACTCCAGGCAGCTACCACTATGACCAGCTTGAGGAAGTGCTTTCTCAAAAGATGAGGTGTTGGTGCTCAAAGACGGTGAACAGAGCAAATGTAGTTCAACACAGCCCACCCAGGGATCTGCAGGTGGCAGTGGGAGAGGCTGGATGTTACAGGATTACAGGTGAAAAGAAGATACTGGGGAAGTTACAGCACTAGGGCAGCGTGATTCCAGTTTCCTTGTAAAATGATGGCCTTGGACATGGTGTAGAAGAAAAGGAAGAAGAAAGGACAGGACCAGCTGGGAATGGATTGTACTTACCTTAGTGAGACATGGTAATTGCCTGGCCAGGGGCAGTGACATTCAGCAGAAAGAGAGTCCGCCTGGGATATGATAGGAGTTACACTTGGCTGAGCATGTAAATTGACTGGAGTCAACAGTGAGGGAGAGGGAATTGTTTAGGGAGGAGAACACTCAGGCATGGAGCTTTTCCTGCTAGTGACAGTGTTCTCTGAAGCTTTTAATCTTAAACATTCATGTAAATATGTGTGTTTTGCATAACAATACACCAGCCTTTGCATTCCTTTGAAAATAATATGCAAAGCCAATTAAAAGACTTACTCTTCCTTTCCAAAGCATCAGAGAAAGTTCATGCTTGACTCTGGAGAAAAATATACCATGGCTGTGTGTGGCTTCTGTTCTCAGCAAGTACTGCAGCCCTGGAGTCTCCCGTGTCCTGGCTGTCTCCTTCATAAACTTCCCTTTGGTCAGACTCATCTTCTTGCTGTTCCTCTAATCTCATTCATAAATATACTGTCCTCTTATTTTGTGTGGTAGATGTGATTGAAATACATGAGGAATGTTTACATTAAGAAGTCATATAGTAAAGGACACATTGCCACTAATCCTGGCCAAAATACTCTTCACTTCAAACACACTGATCCCATTGTTCTTGGTGCTTTGTGGAGCAGTCCGGAAGTCCTCTCTTTTAAGTGTCTTTAGTTGCACTGTTGTAGTTGCCTTGATGTCCTGAATCCATTCAAAATGTTTCTCTTTTATGATCATTTTGACTTCGAGGAAGAGCCTGAAGTTGCACAGATCTGGTGAGCAGGTGAATCATGATACACAATAATATTTTTAAGAGCCTTTTCATTTGGATGACAACAACTTTTACCATGTTTTTAATCACACTTCATAAAGGTACTCACGAAGAAGCACATACAGAACTGCTTCAGAAAGTGGTGAAAATGATGGGATGAGTATGTTTGAAGTGAGCAGGAATATTTCTTTGGGAGGGGGAGTGTCCTGAGGGGGACTGAAGGCAATGTGTCTTGTACTATAATAATTTTCTAAACGTAAGCATTCACTGTATATTTCAATCACACCTTCCATGTTTAAGATTTTCCCTCACTTCTCTCAGCCAGCTTCATGGCACAGCTGAGAAATGGTTTTCTGCATCCAGCCTTCCATGGCTGTCCAACCTCCTTCCAGTTCCTCCTCAAATTCTGCGGACTTGTTTGCTGCACTGCTGTTTGGAACTTAACACTAGGTACGTCATACATAAAAATTGCTTAACACTATTATTGCGCCTATTTTAACTATGGTGCTTTTTCAGTGTTGTATATCTTGTTTTCCTGAACCAGTTATAAGTCCTAAGAGGTCAGGGATATGTTATTTGTTATAGTTCAATGTGTAGTTTTTGAAAAAATGTAGTCATTCTGTATATAGAAAACAAATTTACAGTCAAACAGAAGGAACTGATGGTACCTTTTCTCCTAAAATATATTTCTGACTTTATATCAGATATCTATTCCCATTAGATGAAATCTCCTTTCCCCCATAAAGCAAGTTTAGGTATCTCCATCTCTGTGGAAGACCACTGGGCTGCCTCCCCTTGAAAGAAGATCATTTGTCTCCATTTTGGCTAACCCTTGTTCTACTTCCAGGTACTGATAGATTCAGAGCTGGCTTGGAAAATGCTCAACTGCTTGGATTAGCTTTAAGCAGTGCAAATGGGTCTAGCCTAGGCACCACGCACTGATGTGTAGCCTTTGAGGCAATGTGGCAGGTTAGTGATGCCCCATCTATAGCTCCCTACTACTAAGCATGAGCTAGGCTCAGAGACGCTGAGCTGTCTGCTGGCATTGAGCCTTGAGAAAGGGGCAGTCCCAAGGCAGTAAAAGCCAGACATCAGAGATGAAGCAGCTGACTCAAAATACAGGATACTCCCTCACACTCTGTTATGCAGATTCCTCCAAACTTAGAGGCTACCTGTTATCAGAATCTGGTACTCTTTCTGCAAACCTTTCTCTGCATATTGCAGAAGTGCCATTATGTCTCCTACCCACCCCAGTTCACACTATTCAGGTACTTTCCACCATTCTCACAGTCCCTCAGCCACTCACCTCTTCATGAATTAGTAAACCCTGGTTTATCCCTGGGTCATGGACTTTGTTCCAGGTAGCCTTTGTTCTGACTGGACTTAGGACCCCCTTGGCTTCCTACAGCTGCAGATGTCATTGTCTCTTTATTCTTGCTGTGTGTTGCACTGGAAGTGGCAGATTAGAATCTACTTGCGAGAATTCTGCTAACTTTTCCCTGGGATTGCAATCGAGGTCTTCTGGACCTCGATGAGGTCTCAGTGACTTCCTACACCTCTCTTTTGTGTCTTTTCTGTTGCTGGGACAAGTAAAGGGTAGCACCAGAACTCCCCTCAGGTGGTTGCGATTCTGATATAAAGGCCAGCACTTTGCAGTCAAACCAGCCCAGACCAGTTCATGGATTATTTAGTCAGAAATTTTACTGCTTGCAGAATCACAAGGTGGGAAAGCTAAGAGAGGTGTTGATACAGGAAATGGCTGAAGAAAGCAGGGATAGCTGATTTTGGAGGCTACTTTCTTGGCTAGATTCACCTTCAGAGTTAAACTTTAACCCAGGTCCAGGATGTTTGGGTCTAAACACTTGGGAGCAGGTAAGTAGGTAAGCCCGCTCATTCTCTCTAAGTCTCCAGGCAAGCACCCAGGGGTCTTCACCTACCCTTGGCTGGACCCCAGCTCTAATTACCATGTCACTGACTGTACACTTTTGTCTTTCCACAGCTCTGCTGCTCCCTACACCTCCATGGGCTTTGCATACCATTATAGTTCCTCTAAGGGCTATAACAGGTCAAAACTTCACTGTTCAACAGAAGGGCAAAGCCAAGGTATTGATTAGCAGGGACAAAACCTCAGATGAACCCCTCAATCCTACCCCAAACCTTAATGCTCAAAACTTTTAACACCAAGCCTCCATGGATAGTGATATTTTCTCACTAGTCCACTCCTACCCAATGGGATGTACTTTTACTTTCAATATATCTTTGATCTTGCTATTTCTTTTGGGGTCCTACTCAGTTCTTTGTTCAGAGCATGAAAACCCTAGACAAGATCTCCACTGTGATAAGAGTGTGATAGGACATTGCTTTGTAAAGATATAAATGAATAAATGTGTGATTTCCCTTCCCTCTTCCTCCTTTATTAGTTAGGGGTCTCCCTACCATGTCATACGTCATTGTTAGTGTCCCTAAGAATGGGAGCTCCATGGAGAATGCTGTGTGTTGCTCAGTAATATCTTACCTTAGAGTGTATGTAGGGAAGAAAACTGAAAAATGTCCTGGAATGAAGTTTGAAGGACGCAAGGATCATGAAATACTTCTTTTGTCCACCAAAGCATTGAATCTGGTAATTATGGAATGAGAAAAAGGAGGAAAACAAGTGCTATAAGTTTTTGGTGAGGCTGTTTATACAAACAGAAAAGCTGAGTGAGGAGGTCAGGTAAAAACCCAGAAAAATGAAGAATAAATGGATAGAGGTCAAAGCAGAGCCATCCATTGTTTAAGTGACTGAAGATTCAGGGACTAAATGGAATCTTTAGAGTTCTTAGAGTTCATTCTGTCTCCTTTTATATCAACCTGAAAAAACATTCCAGTTCTAACTAGTTATCAATTGGATCTCTAAACCCTATGAAGTTTACCTTAAGTGTTTTGTGTGTGTGTGTGTGTGTGTGTGTGTGTGTGTGCGTGCCACTGGGGATCAAACTCAGGACCTTGCACTTGCCAGGCAGGTGCTTATTCCACTGAGCTATATCCATAGCCCTTACCCTAAGTGTGTTCTGCACTGATGGTTTCTTCTCAAGGCAGACCCTAGTCCATGCAGACCCCAGAGGGTCACAGAGTGCTAGTGAGGCATTTCAGTAAACCAGAAAAGGCTGTGAACCTGGCTGTGACTGTGACTGTGGGCACTGGCAAGAAGACCACTAACGGGACAAGAGCCACCCTCAGGAGGCTCATGAGGACATGAAGAGAGGCACTGAGACCCACAAGTAGACTGGAGGCGCCTTCATGCTCTGCCATAATCTCCTCCACACCCAAACATCATCGTCATGGATCTAAGAGAAAGGAAAGAGATCATAAAGACCGGGCATACACCTTCAGAGAGACTACAGACTTTTCAGAAGGGGAAGGGAACTATTTTAAGCCCAATTGATTGATGAATCTCTGTCATATTAAACTCTCACCCTCACCCTAGCTGCACATTTTGTTGACCGGTCTAGCAGCAAGATCCACATAGAAGCAGTAAGATCCATCTAGGACTACCTGTCCATGAGGTCTGATATGGGCCAATGGACTTCCTCATTGCATGAGTTGGAGGCATCTTGAAGACTGCTCTCAATTTGTAGGATTATAATTCTCAATATCCTCTGCAAACTAGAACTTGGAATATTTTCACATAGAAATAGTGGATTTACCAGCGATTAGATTCTCAGCCTATGTATAATTCAAGATACAACTGAAATAGAATATATTTGTTATAAGTAGTTGAAAATAATACTGATACAGTACTGTGATGGTTAAGCTTAATTGTCAAATTGATTGGCTTGGGAATTACCCAGGGGATAAGTAAAGCACACTTCTGGGTGTATCTGGGTAAGTCATTGAGACAAGGCCTTGGGGACTATTCCTGGTTCCTGGCCCCTTCCTCTCTGACACCGTTCCCTTGCTTTACTTCCTACCTGCTGTGAACTAAGCAGCTTTGCTCTGCCATCCCTTACACCATCATGTTCCTGCCTTGGGGCCGGATGACCATGGACTGAGTCTTCTGAAGCTATGAGCTCTCCTCCTTTACATTCTGTCAGGCATTTTGTCCCAGAAATTGGAAGGAGAACTAATACAAATACCAAAGACTAAAAGAAACAAAACAGAAAAGAAATTAAATTAAACCATGTTCACTTTACATGTTAGTCTTTGAGGAAAACACACGTTATTAAAAATGGTATATGTTCCAAAGAAGATTTCTCAGAAATTTTCAAAGCTTTTACTGACTTTTTGTAAATATTATTTTCACCTGAAAGTCTACATGTTTCCTTTTTCTACCTATTGTTGTTTGACAGGGATTAGTCAGATCCAGGTTTGCCATGAAAATAGACTACATTTTAGAGGAAGGGGAGATTGGGAGAGTTCCTATCATGTGCCAGGCCCAAATCTATGCACTCGGGATACATCAATAGACACCAAAGTTTCTGTATTTGAGAAATAACCTTTCTTTTGGTGTTATTCGGCAGTAAGCTAATAAGAAAATAGCAAGTAGTGATGAGAGCTTTGAAGAGAAAAAACTGAGATAAGTGACTAGAGTTGAGATACAACAGTAGCTCTTTTTAAAGGACTGTGTTAGTCAGCCATTTTCCTTTCCCTAGTACCAAATACCCACATGCACAACTTAAACAAGGAGACATTTTATTTTGGCTCCTAGTTTCTGGAATTCGACCTATAGTTGCTTGGCTCCAAGGCAGAAACAGGATATGGAAAGAAATTGCAAGGGAAAGCTGTCCACCTCATAGCAGCCAGGAAACAGAGAGAGGGGAGGGGCAGGGGTCAGGAATACACCCTCTCAGATCGCTCTTCTAGTAACCCACTGACAAGTAGGCTCCACCTCCTAATGGTAAATTCAGGTACTGAGCTCATCACTGGTGAGCATAGCATACCCATGACCCAAATCATCTTCCAAACACACGAGACTTTCGGGGGAGATTTTAGACCTAGCCTACAAAAAAGGAGCCACCGACTGATAGGGTTCCTAAAAGAAGGAAGGGAGCCATCAGTGTGGAGTTGGGAATGAAGGATGCTCCAGGCAGAGGGGAGCAGGGACAGCACTGGGGCATGTTTTAGGAGCCATAGGAGGCCAAGGAATGGAATGGGAGCAAGGGGGCAGAGTACAGTGTGGGGCTAGTGAGGCACAGCGGTGGTGGAAGGACTCCACAGTACCCTGGGAAGGACAGCTGTAGTGAAGGGGGAGGTTATTCCAGATCACTTCTAGCAAAAACTTCTAGATGGTGAATTTAGCCCAAAGCAGCTTGGCTGCTATCCAGCTGGAACCTAGGGAGAAGAAGGAACAGAGCAAAATTTAATAAATTTCCTTAGACTAAGGAAGTCCATGTTCAGTGTGGAAATGTGCTACTTGCTGAAGTCATGAAAAATAATAACCTTGAGATATAAAATATTAAAAACTATAAATAATTTATACATTTCTTTATTGTTTGAATGGCACTAAGGGCTCATTTCTGCTTCTATATCTTTTTATAGGATTGAAGAGGGAACTCAGGTCCCACGTATGACATTTGCATGAGATTATCTCATCCTACAATAGCCAGAGTATTAACAGGAGAATGAAAAGAGGTCCTAGAACTCCATGTGCTCCTGCCAAGACTTGAAACCTCTCTTTCCCAATCTACAGTCTCACAGCTTGCAGCCCATGAGGCCTGATGTCATCTGGTCTTAATCCCATTTGAGTGTTACTACCACGAGAATTCCAGGACTCCTAGGTCATCCCTCAGCCGTGGACTCCAGTCCTCACAGGGGTCTCTGCAAGGTGTGGTACAGTCACATGACTCTATGCCATTTCCCCTGCATTATTGTTCTCATGTTCTCAGCTCTACCTATGAACACATGAGTCTTTCGGGTACTTTCATTCCAGCATCTGCATGTGCCATACTTATAACCCAAGGATTCAAATGTACAATCCGTGCTGGTGCCATTGGAAGTCTTTAATTTCACATTATGGTGGCTGGGCAGCAGAGAAAGCAACAAGAGAGGAGCTAGGAGGGGGATGAGCCTTTCCGGGTCATGGTCCACGTGACCCACCTCTTCTCACCAGACCCCACCTCCTAACAAGAAGTCAGCTGTATTCCCTGCATAATCTAGGCACATTACAAAAGCTCTACCTATGAACACATGAGTCTTTTGGGTACCTTCATTCCAGGCCCACACCATAACATTCCACCCCTGGCCCCCCAAATACTCATGTTCATCTCTTTATGCAAAATTCATTTAATCCATCTCTAAGAGTTGCCAATGTCTTAGCAATTTCAGCGTTGCTGAAGAGTCCAAGTTTAAAGTGTCCTCTGAGACTTAGGGCAAACACTTATATCTGAGCCCCTGTAAAAATAGAAAAGAAAGTTAAACATTTCCTGTATACAATAGTACAGGGTAAGCACTCCAATTCTAAAAGGGAAAAGTGAAGGAATAGAAACTAACCAAACCAAAGCAAAACGGAGACTCAGCAGGGCAAACATGAAATTCCGTAGCTCCATGTCCAGCTTCAGGGCAAGTTGTGGCACAATCTGAACTCCATAGGGCTTGGAAGGCCCTGTCTCTATAAATTTGCCAGTTGCAGCCCATGTGGCCTGTTAAAGCTGGCTTTGTTCACTCTTTTCAGCTTTCCTCAGTAGATATTCTATATTTCTAGCTTCCCTGATGTTCTGGGCTCTTCTCTGTACTTTCAGCTTCACTTTCACAGCTTCATGCACTACCCCTGTGGTCATATTACTTGGCTTCCCAAGCCTTCTTTCGAAATCTGGATGGAAGCGTCCTTGGTCACACAACTCTTCCATTCTGTTTCTAAACTAGTAGTAACCAGCTCTCCCACGGCTGCAGAAGACTTAGCATTTGGGATGCCTGACCAATGTTAACTAAATCCCAGGGAATTAATTCCCTAGGTGACCCACTTTAGCAGGGTGCCCCAGAGCTCTTTTTTAGCAAAGTCTACAAACTGTGAGCTAAATAAACTTTTCCTCCTTTACTTTGGGCGTTAGGTATTTTGTCTCAGCAATGACAGAAAAATAACTAAGACAGAATTATTTCATGAAAGTACAGTGTTAGCAGCACGCACTATTTTAATGGAGGCCCCTGCCTGTAAACAACTTCCTCCTTCTTCATACTTGGGCTTTGCTCTTTGTGCTTTTTTAATGTATTACACTTGGAGAAGTGCTAAGGCAGAACAGCTGGGTGGATTGCTATAGAGTATTTTTTATTTAATGTTTATCGACAACTGCAGGGAAAGCACTTTTTTCCTCTAGCATCTATAACCTACAGAAAGAAAGAGGCTAAATCACAGTTACAGGGAAATTTACTCTTTCTTTTCCTTCTCTAATCTAAACAGTCTTTAATCTACTTTTTTTAAATTTATTTTTTATTTTTACTTTTTTAAAAAATAAAAGTGCAAAAACATATTAACAAACAGACACCAATTAGCATAAAAAATAGTACAATCACAACTGATCTACAGACAAGGTGACATGATCTCAACAGTGGTTAATGTTTTATCCATTGATATCTTTAAAGTGTAAATATATGAACCTATATACAGACATGCAAAATTGGTCAGACAATGAATCCTCTCAACAACAGAAAAACACAAAAAACAAAAAAACCAAAGACAGAAAACAAAACAGGCAAACAACAACAACAACAACAAAAACCACCAATAGTTGCTGCTTTGCATATTGATATCTTCGAAGTGTGTGTTCAGAATAACACATATAGACATACAAGATTGATCAAATAACCCGTCATCAATTATTCCTTAGCATTAAGTGATATAATACAATAGTAGAACCATGTTAGCCCTCCTGCATTTAATGTACTTTTTAAAAAACATAAACAGAGAGGCCTGTGTGTGAAACGGATGAGGGGGTGCAGCAGTTGACTTTCTAGGTGGTCTAATGGTCTGATGACTCTGCTGTCTTCTTGTGATGACTTAAACACTGCTCCCCAGTGTGTGGGCATCCTCTCCTTCCCCTCTGTGAACTCACGATTTCATGGCTCATTAGCGTTCCCATTACAGGGCTACATCAAGGAAGAAGGCAGGCAGCAAACAAGGCAACCTTGTTGCAACCTGGCAGTGCCAAAGAGCATGTGCTAGAAAAGGGAGAGGCTGATGCTAACGTCTAGGCAAATGACTTGAAATTAATTATGGCCCAGTGTTTGCCGTTAAATTAGGCTGCAAAATTCTGTTGTGGTATGCACATGTATTTCTTAGAATAAGATCCCATTGAGTGGGAGAGGAATATCGCAGCTGTTATAATAGGAAAGATGATGACCTTACACGTAGGACTCCTATCTTTTTATCTTACAGCCTCTAAAGTGGGGAGTAGTATCCCTTCTGTAAGACAGTCTGTTGTGGTACAGGGGTAAAATATTGTAATTTCTATTTGTAGCTAAAGTAAGAAAAGAATTGAACTCTAACAATATTTATTATATGGATGGAAATATATAAAATTTATAAGTGAACATATTTTGGGAACACACACTCAAAGGTTTTTACTTGTAGGACACAGGTTCAAAAAGAGTGGGAGACACTGACATAAACAATCACTAGCAGCAAATTCCTTGGGGCACAGCATAAGTAAAATTGCATCAAATTGTGACTTGAATATGGAGAATGACAGAAGAGTTTCCAAGAAACTTTGGGATGATGCAGCCAAGAGGTCCCAGAGAGGAGGTCCCAGCATCCTGTATTGCTGTTGGAGGCATCTTAGGCACACTTAGCGGTGTCCTTGTGTTCTCCCTGCCTTGGCACTACGGATGGCCTTCCAGGAGCTGAGCACAGAGCCACGAGTTTCCTTTGTCACTACCCTTCCTCCTGTCAACTTTTTCTCCTACTATCGAAAGGCACATCTGTTTTTGCTTGTTGGATATCTTGTAGGAGAGGGTGTGCCTTTGGGGTTAAACCAAGCATGTCTTGAGCACTCATCCTTAGCAGACTGAGAGCTAGACAGGAATATTAAAGATCAACCAAACACAAGGCTAACTTTTCTCTTACCACCAGCCTGCAGGGCCATCCTGTGGGTTGAACTTTGTGTGCCAGTGATACCACAGCTTATTTCTGGCTGGAGAAGGGTGGCAGTTTCATGTTTGGGTCAGCATTAAAAAAAAAATCTCATCAGCTGTTTCAAGATTGATCTCTCCTAGATAAGAGAAGTACTGTAAGTCCTTGTTATCAATCTGGAGCCTGGACATCTCCTACCCCTGGCATAGAGGTTCTCATCCTCCCTGGGTGTGGGTTGTTCTCTCCTCTCCTAAGGATCTGCAAGCAGAGAGGTAGTAGTATGGGAAACTGCTGTGTGGGTTTCTAGCCATACAGCTAAAGGAGTATTCAGGCCAAAGGATGGGGACTTCAACAAGAACATCAGTGAGCCCACAGGTAGGGAGGACCCAGTGGCTCAGGTCAGTGTCAAGGCCAAGGCCAGTTGTTACACACTGTCACATGCTCCTCATTGATGTCCTCATTGCAAGGCAACCACCCGGCATTAGGATTCAGGGTGTTATGCACATTTTTCTGTGTTCTACTAATTTGCTAGATACCTCCCTCTCAATTCACTGGAGATAGTTTCAGATATGTAAGAAGCAGCTCTCTTTCCAAAATCCATCTTTGCCCATCCACATGAGGTTTGCTTTCTTCAGAAGGACAGTCTACCAGACACATGGCATTTCTTGGTAACTACCCTGTTCTTGCAAGGTCACAAGAATGCTCCTGCCTGAAAAGGTTTGGAGAACACAGCTCTGGCTTACTGCCTGCTCTTTTCTCTTGCCCTGCTTCCCATCTGTTTGGGGGTGTTCAATGACTCGTGAATCCAGAATGCAAACAAAGGAAGATTTATCCAAGATGCCTGTTTAGAAGGGGTTGGTTGTTTTATTGTGGCTTTAATTTTAGCTTCCTACTAATGACTATGTGCATCTGGGAGGAGAAGCTGGCTTTGCAGACAATAAAGCAGCTGTGTGTCTTGCTAACTCCTTCATCAAATCACTCTCTGCAACCAAACTTTTTCCATTAGCTTTACAAATGTTTGAAAACCGATATCCAGTGCAGTACTTAAGGTTCAAGAAGTCAAAGAAGTTAGAACCACAATCCTTACCCTCCATGGGTTTGCTATTAGGAAAATAGCACATTCTCGAGCAGAAGAAAGGGTGTGGGTTTTGCAAGTTGACACACTTGAGTTCTATTTTATAATCTATAAAAGTGATAATAATCTCCACCATGCAGAGTGGTTTTGAAACGTAAAACTACTGGATGAAAGCGCCTGAGCCTTGCTAGACCTGATCATTCCTATCAAAGAGGATTGTGCAAGGCCAGCTCTGAAATACAGACCCACAGCACAAAGAAAGGCAGAGCCAGGCTGAGGCCAAATGTGGTTAAGAAAGGGTTCCAAAATGAAGAGCATTGTCACTAAGAGGAAGAAGGCCCTGTGCATCTTCTGCCTTCGTTTCTTGGTCTTGCATAGTGCCGGGCTGCCTCATTTCTGCAGTCTCAGCTGTTGTTGTAAATGGTGAGCCGTGATCCTGCTACTTTTGAAATGGACCATGTCCAAGTTTCCACATCCTACCCTACTGGGACTTTGTGTGGAGGCCCATTAGCTCTGTGTAAGAGCAGGAGGGGAGCTGTCTGGGTCTATTGCAGGCATTTAGTTTGGGAGAAAATGAGGGGAGTCAGAGAAGCAGGCAAAGGCTGCAGAGGACTGTGCGCCTCTGGGGCAGCTGGACCAGGGCAGGAAGGAGGAGTAGAAAGAGGGACTGCAGGGGAAGGTTGCTGTAGAGAACTGGCTGTGGCTGCCTTCCTGCTTACCTCTGCCTTGGGTCCAGTGTCTGCCTTTACTTTCTTTCCCAGCCCCAGTCCAGGAGGATGAGGAAATAAATCTGTTAGAAAAGGCCTCCTATGGCTCAGTTAAAATAAGCACACAGCAGGTTGCACCTCCATACTTGTATCTCACTGTGCTGAGTTCTTGTATTTTCTTTTTGTTATTTTAGAGAATAAAAAATAACAAAAACATAGACAAAAACAAAACAACACAAAAACCATACAAATGATGCAGGGTTTCAAATCAAAATGATGGGAATTAACAGTGGTTGTTCCATAACATATTGTTATCTTCAACGAAGTTGCTCAGATTACCACATGTAAGAATGCAAGACTGATGAAACAATTAAAGAGAATAAAAAAAATAAAAAACATTAGAAATGATACAGAGCTTCACTAAACAAGATGGTAGGAGTTTGCCAATGGTTGTTATATTGCATATTGTTTTCTTCAAATTAGTTGTTCAGATTACCAGGTATAAACATGCAGAGTTGGCCAAAAAGATTTAAGCATTAACTGTTTCTTTCAAGAAACCAATAGATATCAGCAGTACAATTATCCCAGCTATCTATCTATATCATTTTTTCCTTTCCATCTTTCTTTCTAAGAAAGAGTTCTTGTATTTTTATCTCCACATCATTTCCTTGGCCTTTTTCTACTGTTCTCTTCATCTTCTGCCCCAGAGGTCAAGGATAACAGAAGAGAGAGAAGAGGAAGAAGGTCATGAAAGGAAAGTGACCAGTGTGTGGCCAGCTCTCTTGTCCCTCTTAGGTTGCTGGGAGTACGCTCTTCCAGGGAATATTTGACACTTCTGGAGGCTAAAGAGCTTAGATGTTGCCTTTTTAAAAGGTCTTTTTGGTTCATTTGTATTGAGATCTAATCGTGCTTATTTCTTTGGTGTAAATATCCGAAATGGGAAAAGAAAAAGGGAGGGACAGAAAAGCAAAGATGGGGCGAGGAGCTGTTAGCAGTGGTGCTCAGAGTCCCGGCTGCCTTTTGCGTTCATTTCTGCCCCTTCACTGCTTTCTTTGCCACCCAACCCAGCAAAGCCCTGGGCATTGTCACGGCCTCTGAGGTCTGCCTGTCCTTTTCTGCCAGGAGCCTTCCCTTAACCCCACACCTTGGAGTGTTTGCTTCTTCTGATTCACTTTATCCTGCCTCGGCTTTTCCCACTGTAACAAAGATCATACTGCAATTACATTTTCATTGTCTTCTCCTCTCAGTAGACTGTGTACTTGATGGGTAGAGGGTCTCAACTGTTTTCCTTGTATCCTTTGGCATCTGTTAGATACTCTATCGGTATTTGTTGAATGCTAAGTGAAGGATGAATCTTGGCATTACTACCTGGCACTTGTGCTCTCTTCCTCTACTTGTGGGGCTTACCTGGGTGTCTCATTTCCCCAGGGCACAGAAGTGTAAGTGTTGGGGTGAGTTCAGCTAGCACTTGCAGAGAGAGGGAAATTGTGTTCACTTTCACATTCTTAGAACAAATCTGTAATTTGGCCAT
The DNA here is from genome assembly GCA_004027595.1 of Dinomys branickii. NCBI lineage: Eukaryota > Metazoa > Chordata > Mammalia > Rodentia > Dinomyidae > Dinomys > Dinomys branickii. Next base: position 16,239 of record PVLD010020649.1, on the reverse strand, counting down.
GATGAGCCAGCGCCTTATCTTTGTGATCCAAACATGTCTGAGCTAAGGAGTAGGAATATAAATTTCCAGAGGGAAAGAATGGGTCAAAGGCAATGGGGGAGGAAAATGGATTTTCTGTCTCCTACATTGAGTGTCAAGTCTCAGACCACTGCATGTCATCAGGCCATGGGTTGTCATCCCTCCAAAGCACCTTATTAATATGCTGAAGAAAGATTATCTTTATTTGCAATTGAGCCAAGGGTCATAATTTCTTGGAAAGTACAAAGAGAGACAAAATTTAGTGAGAAGGAAGAACAGGGGAACATGAATCTGAGGGCAGGAAACAGCTTTTTACTGTGACTTTGAGCAAGTGATGATCAGAGCTGGCAGAAAGCCTGGGACATGCCAGCAGTCCCAGAAAGGTGAAGTTCTTGCTGTAAATCTTGCATGGATTCTCTCTGCTCATCCCTCCCCTTCCTTTGGCATCATGTTTTCCCTGCAGAGAACTCTTCCAGGCTCACATTTCCTGGTAAGTATGCTGGAACTTCCTCCCTGCTGCTCCTGAGCACTTTCTACCTGTACCAATGTGGGCGTTGCATTCTGACTTAGAGTAGCTGTGTGGATTTCTGACTTTCTCGAAAAGTAAAGACTACTGAAGTTTCTTACTCGCCTGCAGACCACTTCCCCCATGGTGCGGGGCTGATAAACATTTCTACTTCTTTGAACTCAATTTGCCCTTCGATGAAGATGCAGACGCACAAGGAAATTCACCAAGTCCAAGAGCAGTTCTGGCTTCCTGATGGGAAAGACTTGTCTTGGGACAGACATCCTGCTTGAGCCTCCTCTTCCTCTTCTCCAAGACAATTTCTCAGGCCACCAAATTGCCCCTGCCACAGCCCTTAGCTACAGTCTCAGCTTTTTTCCCCTTTCTTATTGTAGGCTATTTTCCTCACTTTATCCCTTGGTTCTCTTTATATTTATAAAAAACCTGGACTCAGAGCAAGTAATAGCTCCTCCTGGTCCCGCTTCCCCACTGTGTCACATGAAGGAGTGACAGCTTCTCTTCTTGATTGTCATAGTGGAGACAGACTGCTGCAAAATGAATCGAAGGATGCTTCAAAGCTGGTCTTTAATTCCTGACTTTCGCATAAGCCAGATTGAAAATCCTGGAGCAATCTCTGCTTTGTTCTGACCCGTGAATACTAACCCTCTCCCAACTTTCCTGTTCTATCTCCCTTCTTAAGGGTAGGCTGGATGTTGAAAGTGAGGTAGAGCAGATTGAGTTCAGATAGCAGAATTTTATTAAGAACCTACTGAGTATCAAGAATTACAATAAGTTCTTTGTCTACTATTTCACTTACTCTTTCAACTAGTTCTCTGGGGTCAGTTCTATTGTAGTTGTTTTATCAGTGCAGAAACTGGGCCTCAGAGAGATTATACAAAATACTCCAGCCATAAAGTGATGGACCAGGATTCATATCTTTTTCCAAACAACACTATTAACATTTTAATAATCACCTCCTGAATGCCTTTTAGACTCACTAAAACCTTGTAAATTTGAGGCTGAGTAAAAATCTTCATTGCTAATCAACAAGATGAACTATTATAGTCTATTTCTTCATTGCTAGCCTGGACTAACAGTAAATAGCTTCATTATTTTTGAACTAGTTCTAGGAACCATAACCATAAACCTTGTCTTGGTGAAGGAAATGGTGTGGTTTTACATTCTCAGGAAACAGTGACCAGAGTAAAATATTTGGCAAATTTTACACCATAATAAAAAATTGGGGACTTGGGGAATACCTGAATATTTTTGCCTGTTGCTTAATATTTTTCCTCAGCTTGATTTTTAGTGGTTGTATAGTATTCCATCATATGGCTATAACATAATTTAGTCATATGAAATCTGAGCAGTGGTGGAGTTAAAAACAGCAGGAGGAATTTTAGCAAAGATAAGTCAGGGATTAGGTGTCCAATAGCCTGCTTTTCCAGGGTTGGACTAACTCTGTCCAGAGGTTCACACGTATAGGTTGTGCATCTTTCCACAAAGTAAACAGAGGGGAGAAGCTTGATCTAGCTTCTTTCCAAACACCTCCATAAAGGTTGTCTAATTCCACTGTGTCATCTTCCAGAAGGTCAGGGGTACAGACTGCAGTTCACTTCACTCACTTAGAAATATAAACCTTCTCATCCAGCGAAGTCATAGTTATTTGTAACTTAGATCTGCTGAAGCCTTCATTAAGTGAAAAAAGATAAAAATAGAGCGGCATTCCTACCTGAGTGCCAGTCATGAGAAGAATGCCTTGAATGTAATCCTTTCTCTTGGCTAAGTTTGAAAGAATAGCATGTTCTGAAAGGGAACTGGGGGGTGAGTAATCTGATTTTATCTACTTAAGAGAAACACAAGAGATGATCTTTCCAGAGCAGGATGAGTCTACAAATATCAGACAGGCTGAGTTAAGTCATTAATCAAAGACTTGTTCTAGAGTTGTGCCCAGGCACCTGCCAAATCATTTCCTATTTTACTTCACATCCAAAATTCTCACCTTACAGGGAGACCTTTAGAAACATTTAATGTCAGTTCCTCTTTCAGTCTGGATGGTAGGAATAGTATCTTCCATACTAGATACTGGGCTAGGAGAAGAAACAAAGAAGTGTCTATTAGTACAGGGACCACATCTTGTCACCACCAAATTGTTAGTACCAAGCATGGCACTGTCATCTAGTAGTAGATGCTTAGTATATATGTCATAAATAAAAGACTTAGAGGATGAAATAAAACTGTGGATTATCCACTGTCATGTTTAGTACTTGAACAGGATACTTGGCAGAATATGGAGTAACCCTCCTACCTGGACTGGAGCCTTGGTCTTCCTCAGGTTCTTAGCATTACAGGTTGGGAATTTCCCAATAAATCATTTTACTCTAGTCCTCTAAGGGACAGAAGTGAGTAAAGACAGATGACATATGACTAGAAATTTAGGCGAAGCACAGGAGGAAGCAAGGATGACTCGACACTGTCTTGACAGGGATCCTCACCCAGCAGCAATTCTTTGAACTGGGGGTGGAAGCTTAGGATTATGCTGGTAGCTGTAGACTGACTGATAACCTGGTCGACCTTGATTGTTGAGCAGCCTATTACAGCAGAGTGTTTGGGGATGCCACACATTTAGACGCACAGAATTCTACATGGAATAAGTGAACCAAATACTTTGCATGTTTGCTTTTTTTCTGGAAAGATGAAAAGCTCTTTGTCAGATATGCACTAAAAAGAAATCAGATTCATACCTTTTGTTCCTGCTTTTTATGGAACACATCAAATATGGTAAAGAAATGAGGGCCTCCATTTCCAACCCCTACAACCAAGTTGGTTCCAATTAATGTTCCTTCTTTCTCAAGCTGGGGATGAAGGCAGTGTCTCATTTATGAGAAGAAAGAGAAGCCCTTGCAAATGATGATGTGTGGACATGGTTTCTGAGCAACAAAATGGGCAGAGCTATATTTTAGCAAGTTATTTCTGTCCTAGTGTGTCATTAAGCCATGGAGCTTCCACCTCAAACTATTAATACATCAAATAATGGATGTTGATTCCAAAGGGGACTTGGATTTACTGAATCCCCGGAGAGGCAGATGTCAAAATGCCTCCAGATCTAGCAAGAAGCTGATCTTCAGATGTAGTCTGGGAGGAATGAGGAGGAAGCTATGGCCTCACTGTGACTTGGTCTGCAGTGACAATTGGGGTGTGAGTCACTCTGAGCTCGTCACACCCCATCTGAGCACCTTGCTTGTGCAGAGGCAGCTATCTTATGGTCCAGAGGGCAGGCTCTGGAGCCAGATTGCCTTGACAAGCTACTGAACTGTTCCTCATTTTTCTCATCTGTAAAGTGGAGGAAGCAATAGCACCTATCTTGTTAGATTGTAGTAAGGATTAAATAAGTTATTACATATAAAGCCTGTAAAAGTGCCTGGAATATTTGATAAATGTTAGCTATTGTTTTACATGAATCTATGATTTCATTTCCGCATTCTGAGTCTCCAATCTGAGAACCTTGGTGGAACAACTATTTTCCCAAGTAGCAAGCAATTTGTGACTATCTATAATAACACAAAACAGGGATCACATAGGAAATGAGTGTCCAAAGCAATCTTGTACTTTGGTGTAGTCAGACAATCCAATATCTTTCCCTGAAACACTTTTCTTCTGAGAAACAAACCAAAGCAAGCAGAGCTTTCTTTCTTTCTTTTCCTGACCTGACGTACTTTCTAGTGTAGGTACCAGCTGTCATTTATAATAGCTCTGCAGGTAAAAGGAAAACAGCCAAACATCCCTAATAATTGATGGACTTTTGATTCACACATCATAATACCAGACAACATAGGTTAGAATAATATTGAGGTCCTTTTACTTATCATTTCCACTAGAATCTGCATGGCTTTCTAATATTTTTGCCTCATTATTTTCCATTTCTCCCACTACAGGAATTGTTGTCTACATTTTAGTCCATTTCAAAAATATGTATGGGGATGGGGATATAGCTCAGTGGAATAAGCGCCTGCCTAGCAAGCGCAGGGTCCTGAGTTCGATCCCCAGTATCGCAAAAAACAAAAACAACAACAAAAAAAAAACAGAACAAAAAAATCGAAAATATGTGTGGTGTGTTGTGCAAGTGCCAGGCATTGTGCTAGACTCCTTTCCCTTGAGAAAGGAGCTGAGGGAGAAATATACATATAAAACCAGTATTAGATAAAAGTAGTGAATGTGAACATTTGGAGATCCAGAGCCTTGGAATAAATGGTGAATATTTTTTAACAGTGCATGTTGATAAAAATCTTCATTTGTTTTATCCTGATAAATATCCCAAGTGCATAAGTACCAAAGGACCCAAGGACCAATTCTAATTTCCAGACTCCAAAGCAGGTTTTATATACACTAAATCAATAAGAACTATAGAATCAATCTGGAGGCTCAGAACAGTATGGACATGACATGAATGAGAATAAAATTTTAGCTTTGCATACCTGACTCAAGGCTTTCAAATTGATTTAGCAGTAGAACAGAGTTGGCTCCATATTTTGTCTGGCTTTAAAGGGTACAACCCACCAGTGAGTGCTCCCTACTAAGGAGTTGTCACACTTAGCTAGAGAAGATGTCTCCTTGATTTGCTCTAGCCTTTTTTCCGAAAGTATTGCTTTGACTTTTGGTGGGGAGTTCCTTAGGGGAAAGTTCAGGAGCTGGATTTCCAGCTCCTGACCACTCAGATAAAGCAAAACCAGACTGTGTTGGAAATCCCATTGGCAAGTAAGAAGCCAGTGTGTTAGTGATAGTGCTGAGGCATTCCCCAGTTATTCCTTTATTTATTTACCTATCTATCGACAGCTTTCATTTATGCTCCACTGCTCAACTTTCTAGAGAGAACTGGCTGGTATAACTCTCAAGCCTCAAATTTTCTCCAGACTTTGAACCCTATATATATCTCACTGCTTACTGGGAAGTCCCTCCTGGATAATCCACAAAGGTCAAATTCAGTTCATTACACTTACCCTCACCCCATCTGCCTCCTTTCATGTGTGGTACCAGGAATGACCCCAACGTTCATCCAGTTTCCAAGGCTGGTGATTGAGAAAGGTCCTGGTCTCATTCGTCATCACTATATGACAAATCACCAGATCAGGCTGCATCTCTGACTGTCTTGCATCTGCCCCAGGCTCTTCCTACCAAGAGACTGTCCAGACTCTGTCCTCGGAGAAGGGCGCATTGGCACAGTCTGGAGGTGGGGAGGTAATTAATCTCTTACTCTTGGAGCTGACACAACTGTCATCATTTTCTACCTGGATGAGTTTTAATCTTGCTTCTTCCAATTCATCTTCCAAATTGGTACCTATATAATATACTTATTTCCATTTAAAAATGTTTGATTAATAAAAATTGCATTTATTCAAGGTATACAATGAGATATTTTAATTCAGGTACACATTGTATAATGAACACCCCATAAAGTTAGTACATCCATCCAGCACCATCCATGCCATGCCTTACATCGGCAGAACTTGTTTCTCTTGTAACTAGAAGCTTGTACCTGTGGTGGTTTGGGTAAATGACCCAAAAAGGCCTAACTGTGGGAGGCTTGGTCACCAGCCTATGGCACTATTGGAAGGTGCTGGCATCTTTACAGGTTCTTCTTTAGTGGGAGGAAGCTAGGTCCCTGAGGCTTTTTCCTTTTAAGGGCATATTGGGACACGAGCCCCTTCTTCACTTTCTTTGCTTTCCAACTGCCACAGTGAGCAGGTTTTACTGTGTTCCTGTCCTGCCATTAGGTGCTGTCTCATCGCACTCCCCAAAGAATGGGCTCTGAGTCAAAATAAATATTCAGGTGGATTGCCTGAGGTATTTTGTTACAGCAACAGAGAACTGACACAGCACTCTTATGCTTTCGCCAACATCTACCCACTCCTGTGCCCTGGTAACCACTGTGCTACTCTCATAATATATGGATAAGTAAACAAATTTAAAATTAAATTTAAATGTGCTATTTTTTGTTTTTTATTTCAAAGAGAAAAAAACAACAAAAATGATACAGAATCTCAAAACAAGATGATAGGAACTTAACAATGGGTATTATATTGCATATTGTTATCTTCAGAGTAGTTGCTCAGATAACAAGATATAGGCATGCAAAACTGATCAGACAATATAAGTACAAACTACTCCTTTCAGTGAACTAATAGCAATCAGTAGTGCAATTATCGTAGCTATCCAGTTTCTTTAAAACAACCCCCTGCCTCCTGGTCTCATCAGAGTGACGCCTCCAGGACCTGCTGGAGGGGGCTCCACCTTTCCTCTTATTCCCTCTGGCTTGAACGCAGAAGCCCTTCCTTTCCCCGCCAACCTTCTCCTCTCTCCCTGCAGACCTCTCCACGAGAACTGCTTCTGCCACTTGCACGAACAGGGATCTTCATTATCTGGCCAGCATGAGCTTCATTTCCTGGTATATAGATAGCACTTAGCAAAGCTTCAGAGAATGAGCTAATTTCCTAACTTGACATCTCCATCCACCTCTTTGCCCCATCATGCCATGTTATTTGTGCGCCTTCTTCTGATTCTTTTCATGCTCTCGAAAGGAATTGAGGTGCAAATCAGCTCCCTCAGGCCAAACACTCAAATAATCAAATGATAGCAAAGTAAAATATACCTGTTATTTCACTCTCTTTCTTCTTTACAACGGGCACGCCTGTTGTAAACAGGGTTTACATTTTTACCTGCTGGCATTTTGACAATGGACATTTGATTTCACTTTGAGGGCTGCATCGTTTTGTTTATCAAGTGGTGATAATAATGCTTTTCTTTCAGTTTGGTTTGCAGAGTGGATAATCTTTCTCTCTCTTTCTCTGTGTGTATACAAAGCAGGGTGTTTTCTTTTGTCTTATAAAAAGAAATGTAAGGTATTATCAAAGTATTATATTCTCCTCCCTTTAGAGATGAGGCTCAAATTCACATGTTCATAAAAAAGAGCCAAACAAGATTGCAGGTATTCTTCTCTGTAATCTGCTGTTTTATTCCCATTTCACAGACTTTGTTCTACTCTGGGCTTAACAAAAATTGAAGCCCAATTGCAAAATATTCAATATAGATGATTGGAACTGGTTGCTGAGTAGTTGAGGGTTGTACTACTTACAATTCTAAAATGATCTTAAACTGATAAGCATAATTAATGAGCTCCTTGCTGTTTGCCTAACATAGCCTACAATTGCTTTAAGGACAACAGGTGAGTGTAAAATTCATATTCCCTGCTCTCAGAAGCCTCTGTAGACTGACACTGAGTGTGGCAAGCCAGAGGATAAGAAGGTGCTGAGAAGGTGGTGCACAAACTCTATGATCTTCTGCTCTGAGGAGCTGAATAGACGGAGGAGTGGCTGGGCTCCCAGAGGGGCGGTCTGAGGTGAGATTAGCCACGTGAGGAAAGCTAGAACTGGTTGGACAGGAGAGAAGAGGCATTCCAGGAGAGGAAATGGGAGGCACAAGTGGAGTGGTGGCAATGTTTCTTCTACCCTGTATGTAATTGTAGTATCACTGTTAAAAAATACCTGAAGGCTATGGGGGTAGCTGTGCTGGACTTTTAGTAGACAAGCAAGCTACAAGATTTGAGGCTGCTGGCCTGCCTACAGCCTGGGACCCTGTTGACACAGGCTTTCTATGGTCTGCTTGGAAGGCCAAGGTTGAAAATTGAAAGAGGAAGAAAAGTGCCAGGAGGGTGAGGTTAGTGGCAAAGGAAGGCCCCCACACCCCTTGCACGAGGCAAGGGGCACCTCTCCAGTGTTGTCAAGCTTGGAGCTAAAGCGCTGTGTTAACCATCTCTTTCTGAGAGGGATGGGGGGATGTGAGAAGCTGGTGTATATGGCAAAGGATGCTGGGGCCTGTGTCCCCCAGCAGCCTTTCTCCTGGTGCTCTCCCAGGACCTGAGGGAAGCAGTGAGCATCAGTGAAACTCTGACCCCAAATCTGGGCATGACAGTGTAGTCCAGGGACAGAAAGATCGTCTCTGAGTGAGGAGGAAGTTCTCAGTGTGCACATACTTGAACACTAGTGTGAATTATAAATTTTACAATAGTCGCTGCCATAGAATGCTCTTATTTCCTGCTAGGAGGATTGTATCTAGGTATAATAATTTTAGAGGGTTTTCTGAGATAATGAATATATTCATTGACTCCACAATTTCAGCTTTAGGAAATTACTCTAAGGAAGTGACAATGGATATTGAAAGAGATTTATTCACAAGTTTCATTGCAGCAAACAAAATGTCTGTGGGTTTAAATGCTTGTAAAGAGCTCAGGGCAGTGCCTGAGCTGTGGTGAGAGCTCAGTAACTGTTAGGATAGAGACTAGGCTCTGTCCATCAGACAGAGGCATGAAGCTTCAACCTAAATCCAAGAAACCTGCAACAGCTACCTCTATGGAGACCCCAGTTGCTGGCACAAATAGCTGCCAAGATGCCAGCTTTCCCCTCATCACAAGATCAAAGTAGAATTAATGCAGGTTTTAGCAGAAGTTATGGGCAGTGATTAAAGTCATGTTCTAGGGATTTACTTACAAGTTTCTCCATTGACTCAGTTCAGTGTGGTTGGGGGAATAGGCTTCAATTTTAATCTACTTCTAAGCTACTTCAGTAATTCTGTGAACAAAAATATTTTAAAATAAATCTTCCTCTTCTGCTAAACCAGAGAGAATGGGTTCTGTTGTGTGTAATCAAGAATTACAGATGCTTTAACTGTGGCAAGGCTTTGAGTGCAGCAAGGAAGGCCTCCTGGGCTACTTTCCATGTTGGAGTTTCTAGCTCTAAGCTTTTGTATTGATAAGCAAATCTTTGGAGGGAGGAGTTACATATAGCTTTTGGTTTTTAGCATGCGATGTGCTTAGATTATTTGGAAATAAGAACTGGACTCTCACCTAAGATGTTTGGGTCTGGAGGAATCAGATCTATTCTTACTAAATTTTCTTTTCTCTTGTCCTCCAGGATTGAGTTGTCATCTCACATTTCCAGAGTTACCTGATAATGACCAGAACTTGTTTTTGTAAATGTTTTGCATTCTTTCCTGTGGGTGACACACAAGGTTATGTAATCTTCGTATTTGTCCGATCCATTTAGGGCAAACAAGTGAGTCATCCTAGCAATACCTTTGGTGTCAAGATTTGAGGTGTTCTTACATGCAGCTGGAAAATTCTCAGTGGTCACTGGTACGTATTGTCCAAAGATGCCAAGAATGTAGAAGAAAGAAAAATTAATATTTCTCGATTACAGAAAAAGCTTGAAGAGAAAACTAAGTCCACCCCTGATTATTTGTGTGGTACTTGAGGGGACCGAGGGGCTGAACTTCAGAACAGAATCTAAAATGTTTAAATAAAGGAAGAAATTTTCTTCTGAGTGGCTGGGGAAGAGTTGTATAAACTGAACATCTACTTTTGAGCAATGAAAGAATATATTACTGGTGCTCATGATTGCTTTAAGAATCACAACGCCAATGTAATTTCTTAAAATTCTAAGAGTCGTAGTGCTGTCAACTCTGTATTACTCCAGAAGTATGCCAAGGGGGTTATAGTATTAGTGCCATGACTATTGTCGGGGGGGGGGTGGGTCCATCAGGCCTTCTTAAAGAGGGTTTGCTATCTCCAAGATGGCGCCAGACCTGTGGATAAGAACAAGGAGACCAGGGCCTAGGCAGACATGGAGAGGCACAAGCCAGAGTGTCAATGGGTGGTATTGGCCTGAGTTTGGAACAGAAACAAAGGAGGTAGGTGGAGGGAGAACTAGGCTGAACATCACAGCCCATGAAGAAGGCCTTGAAAATACCATAGAGCTTGTTGGTGTTGGAATTGCAATCATGTTAGGTATTCATTTGACATTTTATTAATATACCCCTATTCAGAGCTCACAGAGTTCTGTATGGCTCTTTGTCTTTTCCTAATTGAGTATCTTTAAGGGACTCTGCTTTAAACTGAGGACTGGACACTGAAAGTAGATGTTCTTAGGCTCATATTTTATTATCTTCATGTCCTTGAGTCTGTTGGTTCACTTTGGGGCAAAAAAGGCACATCTGTAAAATGACAAAATAATACTTACCTCATTTTTGGCGATATGTGATTATGAATAGGATATGAGATGATACTGGAGAATTATTAGTCATTCTGTTACATATAATAAGGGTAAATTCCATTTGTCATTTATTAAAATGTTTCAGTTTAAAAACACATAGATGTACTTAACAGGAAATTCAGGAGGAAAAATAATGTTATTCTCTCACCTCTACATGTTTGAAATTTCCCATCATTAAAAACTAAAAGACCAAATGAAACTCCTTTCTTATCTCACAGGATCACTGTCAAGGTCAAACGAGGAAATGAGTACAAAGCATTTCTTAAACAGCAGAGCACTAAACAAGCGTGGGCTGTGGTTCTTTTTCTTGTTCTCATGAAAAGTGAGCCAGGTGTGATGGTGCACACCTGTAATCCCAGCACTAGAAGGCTGAGGCAGGGGGATTACTGTGAGTTCTAGCCCAGCTTGGGGTACACTGTGAGTTCAAGGCCAGCCTGAACTGCATAGCGAGACTCTCAAAAACAAACAAAGAAATAAACAAGCAAATGAACAAAGAGAGAATCCAGCTCTATTCCTTTCTGGATGTCTCTGCTTTTTCTTTACTCTGCTTTCTCTTTTTTTGCTTTCCCCATCTGCTCATAGGACTGAAGAATCAACATTTTGCACAGCACTGAAGGGGGTGTTTTCTGACAATGCTTTCTTTTCTCGTGCAGAGTGAAGATGACAAACTCTACCTGGAAGGTTGGGGAAAACGGACAGATTCTGTTCTCTGCATGTAGAGAGTGGTCTATTGCTGCCCACGGCATCCACAAATTGGAAGATCACAGCCTTACCCTTCACCAGCTTTGTGGCTTCCAGAGCAACCCACAGGCTTGTTTTCTTCATGCTTTCAGTGTAAGAGAAAGAAGGAAAGAATGCAGGTTAATTGCTGCAGTGTTGTTTGGATGGCTTCCCAGCCATTTATTGGGCATCTTCCTTAGACTTTTACATCCTTTTTGAGAGAGATGGTACCTGGAGAAAGTGTGCAGGTGCAATATACTTACAAAGAGCATTTGATTTCTTTCTTTCTTCCTAAATTCTAAGGCTTCTTCCTAAGAGTGGGACATAGCTACTGTACTCCCTCACATGTTAATGAAAACAAATTAGCAAGCAACACGCTACCCTTTGCAATTTTATTCTCTTTTCATATAGATATAAATTTTTCTGAGGAGTGAGAGGCGCTGTGCTTAGCAAGAAAAAGTCATTTTATATTCATCTATTTGCATATTAATACTGCTCTACCATCCATCACAGGCTTGATGTATTAGTGATCCAAGATATGAAATTGCTCACTCTCTTGTGCTGGTAATGAAACCATGGATCAGAGAGATCAGACTCTCCAAGCTGGCAGGAAGCCAAACCTATGATTTTTTTCTTAAATCACTAATACAGTGGGATCTTAAGTAATCTTGAAAAAATCACTTTGCTTCTGTACCTTCTTCCTCTACCTTTGAGAAATTAGGGCAAGCATGTGTCCAGCTTATTTCTTTCCTTGGGGATATGATTAATGGGAAGGATATTTATAAAGTACTTTGGTCACTTAGAGAAGAGGTTCTTTTAACATAACCATAGGAAATCTTATAAATCATGAGACCACTACATGATGTATTGTCTGGATGCAGATTATTCCTGTTATTCTTTTGTATTTTGCAAATTAGATGTTCACTATAATTGGGACTAACTAGCTAGGCATTCTTTTATCCTGTCACATTATGATACGTATGTTTTGATTTTCATCCACAGTTTCTGGCTGTTAGTACCCCCTTCAAGGCAGATCATAAATATTCTAATCTTTCCCCACCTTCCAACCTTGGTTTGGCCCTAAAGAAATTCTCTGCCCTACTGTGATTTGATAGTAGGTCCAAGATCTTTCTTATTCCGAAGGGGCTGTGTCTCATACCATGGAAGAAGAAATATTGAGAGGCCAAGAAGAACCTGGGCAGGCAGACCTCACTGGATTTCCCTACTGAGCCTATTAGCATTCAGCTTATGCAATGAAACTTTTATAAAAAGCTGAAAAGACAGGGTTAGCAGAGCTTTGGGATAGCTGAACATGGAGTGGGGAAAGCCTGGTGAAATCAGGGGTTTTTCCTGATCTCTGTGATCTGCTTGAGCAAATTAGCCAAGGGGTACTATGTTATGGGAACCTGGAGTTATAATTGGTTGTTCAGAAGCTCAGGCAAAAAGCAGCCTGGAGGTGGCATTTCAAGGCGGGGCAGTCTCGGGACTGAGCCCCCCACCTACGAGATATGACCCTGTGGATAACGTGGGCACTGGAGTGCACTGGACAGCCAACTGGCTTTCGCTGCTGAAGCATGGCTTTGTTGATGGTTGGAGGGAGAAATAGCTCTGATCTTTCAGGGTCATGACGTCTTCTGTGCTGCCTGTGTGGGAGCAGAGGAAAACCAGGCAATTTGTTTTATGTAGATACACATCTTTAGAAATTATGCTGTGGTTTTTGTCTGTAAGGAAAGAAATCTTCAAGTGATATGTAATAATAGAACTGACAAATACCTGAAATAGTTCAACAGCCTGGAGAGAAATTCCTTATTAGGAAAAGTGAGAAAAGTTATTGAATTGACCAGTCCTAGGAGAAAATTACTATGAATAAGGAACCAACAAGAACTTTTCTCATTAAATTCTATAGCCCACTAGTTAGGATAGACACATGAGATCATTATGGGAAAAGCTCTAGATTTTAATCACCGAAATAGAATATATTTTTTGGCAATACCGGATAATTTAACAGGAAAGAAAACATAATCATTGTTCACCTGGAACACTTCTAAATTTTGTTTCTGAGAAGACAAAGCAAAAGATAAAACTGATATTGTATATTTATGCTGAGAAGACATTTCTAGAGCAAATTCTTCAATTCTGGAAGGTGGATCCTGGTTATTAACCTCTTCAAGGGTCCTCTTGTAACTCTGGAATGAGGCTTTCTGGTGTGATGGTCTCCCGAGCCTCTTTATGGTGATAGAATCCAAGGAGTAGAGCCCTGAGAGACTGCTAGGCAAACCTCCCTGCTCTACAAAAGAGGAAACGGGTTACAGAGGCCCTCAGCAAAATTTATTTAATGTACTGTACAGTGTTTATTCATTAGTTGAACAAATATTTATTCCACACCTACTATTTGTATTGATTACCTCCTTTTTGCCAGGTATTCCAAAAGGCACTGGTGGTGGGTAACCATTTTCAGATTAGGGTTTTATAGGAGACCATTAAGCAGGCATGTAACTGCAGTGCAAAGAGCTATGAGAACAGAGAGATCCACTACTTCTGGCTCAGCAGATAGCCTAGAATAGCATTTCTTCAAGTTGAATTCACAGAATATAATCATCTGTCATTCTAGGGGACTAGAAGAAAAAATATTCTTGTTTGTAACAAATTTAAAAGTTTTCAGTTTTTTATCTTAAAGAATCACAAAGAACATTACTGCTTTCAAGAAATTCCGAAGTTAAGAAATAGTTTCCAAATTAATATGAGCATGGAACACATTTCTCAACTCAACCTTCTTTGCTTTCCTCTGCCCTTTTCTTTCTCCTTCTCTTCCTCCTTTCCTTTACTTCTGACAGAATGCTCATGTCCTACAGGATACCATCTTGGAAACACTGGAAATATTGTTGGCACTCTCCCAGTTAATTAGAACATTTCATTAATTAAGGGATAATATTCTTAAAAGAGTCAGCTAAGTGAGGCTTGCATGTTCAATACTACGATTGGAATAAATATCCCAACAGTAACAAATTAATAACATTGCCTTATTACATATGTAGAGTGTTGAAGCAATAATGAATATACTTTGGATTAGTTTGATTATTAACCAGAAGTGAAGTAACTTGAGCTGCAATATAACAAAAATTGTTTTCTGTTTTGCTTCAGTCAATCTAATATGCCTGGCACAAAAATAATCCAGAAGTATTAGATTTTATAACAAACATATACTTGGGGAAATACTACTAGCTGCCAATAAATGGACTTTAGACTTCTTCACATAAAAATACTCCACTGCAGTAGAAATTAGAGAAGTGGAAAGTGCTGTAGCACTGCTTTCTTGACGAAAATCACAATTACAAAATTACATCAAGATTACAAATCATTTCCTGGGGCAGTCAAGTTATTTTTCTTGAAATCTCATTTAGTTCAGAATGATTGCAATGGAACACATCTTTGCATACTAAAGTAATTTTACTATTTTTAAATTACTTATATCATATATCGATTTCCTTTTCTCAAGGTTTTAAACAACCTTGCGTAAAATTCTGCTTTGCAGCAATGATCTTAGTGTAATCTGGAAATGATAATATTTGGGAAGTTGAATGATAGGTGTTCCTGTTAAGTCACTGTCTTTGGGAAGACTAGAAATCAAATTCTCCTTGAACTTTCTATGTTTCTCCATTTGACTTCATTTTATTTTCTAATCTCTTGTAGTCTTTGGCACTTAGATAGCCAATAAAATGTAATAACAAATAATGGATATTTCAACAAAGTGCTCTGGCTATAGACTCTACTGTATGTTCAAGTCTCAGCTTTGTTGTAAGTTCCTCTGCAGAGTTTATTTACTTCCCAAGACTGGGCAAAATGCCCCCATAGTGCCCTTCTTCTGCGGTTCCCTTTCCTGACCCGTACCTACTCAACTCTTAGTTTACTGCAGTCTCCATCTCTCTCGCATCTCTCAGAAGTTTCCATATAAATTTTACTGGTCTCAATTTTCCTCTTCATGACAGAACTTACCTTGGCATACTGAAGCTGTTCATCCACTGCTCCTCTAGACAAATTACAGATGAAGTAAGGAGAGCAGCCATGTCACGTCTTGCTCATTATGCAATTCCTAGCAGCTAGCAAAGTAGGTAGTTGTTGGTTCTATCTGTAGTGAGAGGTCCAGAGAATGAGGTGCCCGTGGATTAAAAAGGGAAAGAAGAAGAGATAGGAAAAACAAGAGAGGCAAAAGTCTGGGATCAGGGGGCGTACAGCCTTCCAAACTGCAGCCTTGAATGCCAATCTCAGTCACCTTTTATTGAGGGAGAACCAAGGTCACAGCTAGTACGAATGGGCAGATACCAGACATTTTTTAGCAAGGATAATTAAAGGGTTATAATTAAAGGATTATCCTTCTCCACATGTAATCCAACACATGCCTGCAATCCCAGCACTCAAGAGGCTGAGACAGGAGGATTTTAAACTGAAGGCTAATGGGGCTGTATAATGAAGCCTTATCTTAAGAAACTGTCACAAATAATAAACAAACGTGTCCTTAATGCATTCTAATCAAAGAATGTCCTTCTGCACAGGTAGTCAATAATGTGTGGCAAATAACTCAGATGGATTGATCCTTTCTCTTTTTTTTTTTTTAAATTTTGTTTTAAAGACAAAAGAATGGAGACATATGAACCAGAAAAGCCATAAACAATACAGAAAATACAAAGTTATACAGAATTTAGTAGGGAATTAGAACTGGATGTTGTATTACATAGTTATCTTCACATTAGTTAACACAAAAACATTAAAGGAAATACCAAATTATAGAGAAGATAGTAGGGAATTTGCACTGGATGCTGTATAATATAAAGTTATCTTCACTTCTGTTAATATAAAAATGACTGAGGAAATACAGAATTATAGAGAACATAGAAGGGA
>PVLD010020648.1:0-33406 GCA_004027595.1 Dinomys branickii | reverse complement strand
TTGTTTTTTTTTTTTTTTTTTTTTTTTTTTTTTCTGTTGCTGAGAGGATCAACTGTCTGACTAAATTTGCATGTCTGTATATGGGTCCATACATCTACAATTCGAAGATACCAATGGATAAAGCAACAACTACTGTTGAGACCATATCTCCTTGTCTATAGATTAGTTGTGATTGTACTATTTTCTATGATAATGGGTGTCTGTTTGTCAATATGTTTTTGTACTTTTATGTTTCTAAAATAAAAAAAAAAAAAAGATCCTACCAGCTTTTGCTTGCATGGGTGGGGTCACTTTTTTTTTTCTGTTGTGTTTGATTGGAGTGGAATGATTTATTGTGTGAAAGTCATCAGCCTTTAGAGAAGCTGCTCCCTGTTTTGGGCCTTTTACTAAGGAAAGTAGGCCTTTTGGGTGGCTCCTGTATTTGGTTTGTTCTTACTGGCATTTCCATGTTGTTGACTTCTTCAGCAGCATGTCTTGGATACAAGCAGCAAAAAAGAAAACGCTGGCAACTTGCTGTGGGTTGTGCCTCTGAGGCTGAGATCTCTAGTCTGTCTAACTTCTTTCACCTTTCAAAGTCTACTGACATTCATTTCATATGTAATGTCTAGGACTTTAAATTATGTGTTAGCTTCCCGTCACTAGAACAAAATTTCAGGGTAATTAGCTTATTAAAAAGTATATTTTATTTTGGCTCACTGTTTAGGAGACTTCAGTCTCTGAAGGATTGGATGTATGTTGCTTCCAGCTTGTGGCAAGGTAGCATGGCATGGTAGAAGTAGGGATTAGAGCAGAACTGCTTATCTTATGGTCAAGAAGCAAGAAAGACATAGAAGGCTTGGGGTCCCACACTCCTCTTGGAGGGCACACCCTCAGTGACCAGAAAACCTCCTATTGGTCCCTACCTCTTAAATTTTCTACTATTTCCAATAACACCAAACTGGTGCCTATGCCTTTAACACATGAACCTTTGGGGAACATTTAAGATTGCTTATTTGTATGCTCTTCCAAGGCATTGGCTGGAAACTTTACAAAAAACTAGTATATTATTGATGGTGATGGGGATGAAGTAAAAAGTATTGGCTAAAATGGAGCATGTATATCTTTGGCTGAACTGAGATATCTAGGTAGTCTCCTGTTGCCATGGATAATTGAGAACTAGTTCCAGGAGAGCTCAATCTCAGTGGCATGTCCTCAAGTTGGAAGTAGAATTTTAAGGGACTGACCAGGAGGCTGCTGCCAACTGCGAAAGTTGTCAATGTGAGGACAGAGTCACTTGCATCAAACGTGAACAAAAGAGGAGGCGAGGGGCTGACAGCCCTCAAGTGCACACCCCTGTGATTATAACTATTACAAGACTCTGAAGGACTTAGACACACAAGCCTGTAATGAAAACTTTTATCAAGGACTTCCTGAACTCTAGCTTTCTAAATGTTTCAGAGTCCACTGTCTGACGCAGAATACTTGCCTGCCTGACACATTGTCTCTGCGAATGAACTGACAGCAACTCCTGTGTTAAGTCCCTGGAACTAATGTTTTCTTTGTTTCAAGACAAATTATGCCTACTTTTCACTTGCTTTCAAGAGCCTCCTCTTGTCTTTGCCTCTGTGGATGTGTTGATGGGCCCCATAGCATGCAAATTCCAGATTATTTTCCTCTATTACTCTGAATAAACTCAAAATTACTTATGGAAATCTCTTTGTTATTTAGGTTGAAACAATACAAGCAACACCTTGGCTTCCGGCTGGGCTGGAGAGGGTCTTGTCAGAGGCCCCTGCTGGCTTTGCCGATGGACTTTAATGAGGTCTTAATGCCCTGGACAGTTAGAGGTACAGCGGGCAACTTGCTCCTGTGGCAAAATGCTGACCTGTACTTCCTGATGGAATGCTGTAAAGTTGGATTCTCTTGGAATTCAATAACTTTAAGTTCATTGTTTATATGGCACTTCCAGGTCACTTGTGGGCTTTCTGGCTTCACAAATAGGAATGGCATTCAGGAAAATGGCGTCCCTTGGAATGATCATTTGGATAATTCTATTTATATCCTTCACCTTGACTTATTTACTTGCTTATTACATTGTTCATCCACTTATTAAACTACTACATTATTTTCAGGAAGCATAGGGTACAAGTAAGTGACAAGCATCCTTTTTCCTGACAGGATGATAATGGTTAGCAATAAGAATGACCATTACATTTGGTGCCATGGAGGAGAAGAGTACCTAATCATCTCAGAGTGTTAAGAAGAACAAGCAGGGACAGTCTGGGAGGGCTTCCCTAAGGAGGTGACACCTTAGCCGAGTCTGGCTGAGTAAAAGGAAGTGGGGGCCTGAGGCTGACCACTGTGGTAGAAGAAGCAGCTAGGATGGTGGGGACCACAGACTGGAAAATGTCAGGTGTGTTGAGAGGTGATACTCAGCACAAGGGCAGCAATGAGGTTGAGTGATGCAGGTCCTTAGTGTCAAACTCCAAAGCCTAGATTTCAGCCTGAAGAAAATGAGCATCCATGAAAAGTTTTTATGGAAGTCAGTAGCACAATGTTCTAGAAAGATCATTTTGTCATATAGAATAAAAAAGGCCTGTGAGGAGTTTTTGTCTGGTCATACCTGTCGGTCTAGGGGCAACACAACACACTCATTTTACTAAGCTAGTAATCCCTTTATATGAGAATTGGGAGCTTGGAAGACAGCCCTAATTTTGTAGTGAACCCTCCAAGCTGCACTAACTAGACAAACATACATTTGCTGAGATTTAAGACTTGGGGACTTTGTTCTAAACCACAGATAGCTGAGAGCTGCTATAATCAGAAAAATTCTTTTCCATTCGTCTATTTGTGTAAATAGCAAGAAGGGCCTTTCTTGTGTTTGTGAAGATCGTCATGAATGAAAAAAATAGCTGCTTTTCAGTGCTTTGGAAAAATGATGGGAGCGCTGGTAAAAGAAGGGGAAATGAAGGCCATTTCCTATTCATTTCCTCTCTGCATCAGAAGCCATTAAAATGTAAATCAAGCCTCCGAACATCAAGTCGGGCAGAAATGGAAAAGCACAGGACAAAAGGTGTTTGAAACAAGAGTAGTGGTGTTGAGGAGGGGTGAGATGGGATGGGGGATATTTTCTGTCCCCAAGACAAAATATTGCTTTCATCAAAAAGAAAGAAAAAAATAAGTTCTTTGGTTTCCTATGTCCCGAGGCTCATTTTAATTAAGGCAAGAAAGGGCAGAGAGATGTGATAAATAAAACAAAACCTAGATCTGTAGGAAATCGCCCTAGAGAAGTCAGAGGGGCTCAGGGCTTGTAAGCATCGCTACATGAGGGATGAGATATGTCAAGGATAGAAGATGTCATGTGGGCAGCATAATGAAGTGCCATATGGGGGAGGTAATAAAATCAAAACACCTTTCATATATCAGAACTAAGATGTGGGGAGCATGCTTGAGCAGAGGTTCTCTGCAGTTTGACAAAACAGATCACTGATGTCTTCTTTATCAACCTGGAGGATGGGAATGGAACAGGTGGTACCTGCAGGTAACATCTTTGGCCAGATGCCACTTAAGAGTTTCCCTGAAAACAAGAACGAGGAATACTTAATGATGGATAGTGTAAAAGGTAAGGGTCACATTTCAAGAGATTCTGGGGTGAGCAAGATACCAGCAGGAGCAAAACAAGAGGTGACAAGAATACTTAAAGGAAATGAAAGCCAAAATAAAAGCCTTTTTGTCAAAAGCAGGTTGGCAAATCCAGGTTTGAGTCTTTGGGAGATGAGTGACTTGAGGTAAGTCATTGCTTCTCTATTTATTAGTCAACAAATAGGGCTAACCTATATTAATTTTAGGCATTACTGTAAGGATTAGATAAATTAATACCATATGTATAAGACATGTATATAGCATCTGACACACAGAAAATCCTATATATTTCAAAGCTATTGAGTTGGGGGCTATCTTTGTCAGTCACTGGGCTATCTGGGGACTCAATTTGAGGTAGTAAAAATTAAAAAAATGGCACTGAGCAGTTCTGAGCCAACAGTTCTGAGCCACCGTGACAGCAGTGAGAAATCAATACCAGAATCCAAGACCAGGAAGAAGGATCAGGATTATACATGAACTACTAAGTCATGAGCCAGGGATGGACTGGAGACAGCTTGAACTCCAGCCAGGCTGAACAAAGCTGGGGCAGCACGTAAGCTCCAGGAATGCAGGGATTTATGTCATGATTCATTGTTCCAACCCATGGCTTAGAACAGTGCCTTGTAAGGAGTAGATACTTTCTAAGTGCTGTGAAGCTAATATCTGCAGTGTCAAATGGGCTAGAGGCATGTTGGCTGGGTACAGAGGAACAGCATTAGGATGGGCACCCATTGGAAAGAAGTGGCCCTGAAAATCCTATTGTGAACAGTCTGTGCTATCTGAGGGGCTCATAAGTAGAAAATCCTGAGTTTGGATAATGGAAGAAACCCAAGACAGAATGAAAACAATGGAAAGTAGTATTTCTGAGGCGATAAAGGGTGACTCAAATGTCTAAAACTGTTGAATGAGAATAAGGGAGGTTGAGGAATATGTTATTCTCTCTCTCACTTCTTCTCTCATTCCCTTTGGTTTTCTGTCTCTCACTTGCTGGCTTGTGTGCTTATAAAAATGACTGTCATCTCATTTGAATCTCCCTGTGGACAGAGTTAAGACACAGTGAAATGAGCTTAGGGTACAGATGAGGGATTTCAGTTAACTTTAAAGGAGAGCTCCTTACTAGCAAAAAGTGCTCAGTCCCAGAATTTTGTGTTGCTGAAGCGAATTGAGGCAGTCAGGTAGTCAGAAAGATCACTGCCAGTCCCACTCCATGTCCGTTCCCCAGAGTGCTCCAGGATCCTACACAGAGCAGAAGAATGAACAGCATGACTGTCTGAGATTCTCTCTCCTGCAAGATCTTGAATGTGAAGACTGCCTGGCAAGGTGCAGGCTTACAAAATGAAACCAGGAGGTGGGTGGGGCGTGCTGGTGGTGTTGGTAAAGAGTAAGAAGTCAAAATCCAAATATACATTCAGGCTAGTCACAGCGCTTCCTCCTCCACAAACCAAGGAAGGGAGGATGTGTATTTTTGGCCTGTTTGTGGTTAGTTACTTATAAGTTTTTAACCTGTGTGGGATATTGTGACAAAAACATGTACAATGGTGCTGGTGATATGTGTAGGAGCATGTAAGTGTGTATATAGATTTATCTGTGTGTGTGTGTGTGTGTGTGTGTGTGTGTATACATGTGAATAAAAAAGAATTCTGAATCATCAAATGCTGAAGTTCTCAGAGAACCTCTATGAGTTTCCATGGAAACATGAGAGGCCAGCTCTGAAACAAATGACAAGATACTAGAGAAAAGGGCACAGACAGTCACATTTAAAATGTTTTTATAATCTGGCAATTTTAGCACATTTGTGAGGACAAGCAGGCTAAAAGAGTGATCAAAATACTCATATTTCATATTTTAATAAAAAGGGGGAAATTGGTCTTGTTTTTGTTTTATATAGGTTTCACAAAAATAGAGGTTATTCCTAAGATTCTCTCTTTGATTTCTTACTTTACTTCAGCTGTGTACCAACCGATTCTTGTTAAATATTTATGGACAAGATTAAAGACTTTATAAAACTTAGCAGCTGGCAGCTGTCCTCGCCTAAAAGATAAAGCAGAGAGTTTTCAATTTAATTGGATAACTATGTGACCAAAATATCTAACCCCTAAGGGAAAAACAAGAATTAAAATATGTAAAGAAATTTTTCAAAGAGAAAATGGCCTTTTACATTTTGTAGCTTATACTCGTATTTCCTATGTGTTGTCGTTTATAGTTTCCCGCGGGTTGCAGACACATTTCCATTTTAGAATGGCTCCTTTAACATGCATGTGGTAAGCACACAATTGTAGCTTGTGTGTGACACACAATTGATGATCATATTTCATTTATAAGAAGTGTTAATGGAGCTATGTCATGTCCAAATTAGAAGATGACAAAGTAAACTAAAAAAGGCAGGAGGTGGGCGAATCTTCTCAACTATCTGACATTTAATATAACAAATGGAACTTGAAAAGAGAGGTTTTCTCACTTTTAACCAATAATTACCTGGCATTTAATAGCCACAATTTATGTGTTGAGTTCCTGATATTGATTTGGTAGACCCAGCTGATCTTGAACAAGTCAACTTTCCCTCTGTGGGTGTGATCCTTGGCTATAATATATAGGGACCAGATAACACTGGAGATTCAGCAAAGGTCTGATTGTTTAAGTCGAGTTGCACAAGCAAAGAACCAGAGCCAAATCCCATTAACTGCTGGATTTTGAACCACCCTGAGAGCTCAAAATGGTTTTTGCGTTTTTAAATGGCTGTGGGAAAGATATACAAAAGAATAATATTTTTTGATATGTGAAAGTTATGTGAATTTGAACTGTTAGTGTTCATACATGAAGTTTTATCATAACGCAGATAAGTTCACTGTTTATGCACTGTGCATGACTGTTTACATGTGACTATGACACAGTCAAGTACCTGTGACAGAGACTGCGTGGCCACAAAGTCCAAAACACTTGTTGTTGATCTTTTACACACTGACAAAAGATTGTCAGTCTCTGTCTATATGACTTTCTCCTTCACCTTCACATCAATTTAAGGAAATCAGACAAATCGCCTTTTCTGTTTGTTTGAATGATAACTTTTTAATAGTAGCAATGATTATGTTGGGACAAAGTCTTTGTAAAACTTTTGCTCTGTTATTACGGGAGAAAAATGTGTTGTTTTTTTTCCTAAACAAATCACATATCTACATGGATCACTTTCTGGATGTGTTTTCTTTTCCCAGCTTCCCATGAATAGACAGCTATATTCCTTGAGGAGTAGGATGGGCGAATAATGTAATACACAGACCAAGGATTTCAGATTTTCTTTTTTCCTTGTTACCTTGTGCTGTGACTTGAATTGAATGTGTCCTCCAAAATTCATGTGTTGGAAACTTAATTTTCAATGCAAAACTGTTGGAAAGTGGGAGCTGTGAGAGGTGATTAATCTAGTCAAAGATATCATGAATGGATTGATATTATTAGTACAGGCATGAGTTTGTTATAGTCTTCAAAATCAGGTCCTAGGAAAAACTTGGTTGACTGAAATACAGAGGAAACTAATTATTAGCAGGACTACTGCAGAACTAAGATTTACTGATCCCTGGCTTTGTGCCAGCCTTATTGTCAGGCATTTGCATGCATAGTTTTATTTGTTCCTTTTAACAACCTCATCTCCCAGGAGAGAAAGCCTGAAATGTGGAAAGGTCAGAGAGCTGGTAAGTACAGAAGGGTGGATTTGGGCCTGTCTTTGTTTGACTTCAAAGCTCATGGTTTTACAAAGTCAATTTAATCCTTACAAGAGACACTCTCTTCCAAGAAAGAAAGTCCCCCAAAGAAAAACAAAAATACTAGAAGACTTGCAAATTCTGGGTCCTAGCAAGGTCCAGGAACATTTGTTAATCTGTTTGAAGGCTTCTTAAAGCCAATGTTGGCAAGATACTTCCTAAATTTTTTCTGAGATCTGTTTTCAAAAGTCAGAGTTGTCCTTTATTAGATTCTGTTTTCTTTTAATGTGCTATTCCTTCTACCTAGAATATGCTCTGCCTGTGTTGCTGACTTCCCAATTGTATTTTAGAGCTTGATCTCACTATTCGGGGAGGAGCCCAGAGGCTTGACACTTGCCAACTATCCAGTTTGTTAGACACTTTCTTCCTTCAGCAGATCATAGCTTCCACTAGGGGATCAATCAGTCCGTATCATCTTAGACTCAACATTCTTCCACAGCGTCACAGATCCTGTACTTCTTGAATTGAGGAACAGGGCCTCAGATCCTCATACCCTTATAGCACTGAGTATGTCCTTTGTGAAGGTAATGGACATTTGTTGAGAATTACATGGAAAGCCTTTCTATGCTAGCAATTTGCCTCATCATTTATCTTTTGAGTGCCTTCCATATGTGAGAGTCTACAATAGCCAGTTGAATGAACTCTCAGCTATGTATGTTCAGCAGAGAAGGTGCAGATTTGAACGAGACATGGCATCCAGTTACAGTGTTTTTGAGAGACTCTTCTCCCTGGGATGGAATCTTTCCTGTGTTACCTGGGTAGGTCTTCTCATTACAATGGCTCTTCCTTGCTGAACAGATGGAGGCACTACCCCTGCTCAGACGAGACTGGGCACATTCAAGGTGATATGGCCGTAGACTAGTGCTCTCTTTCAGTAGCCCCGATTTTCAAAGTTCTGTTCTTGATTCTCCTCTGACCTCTAGGGAACTATAAGGGCATGGAGTTTTGTGGTATGAGCATGTGCTGTGCAGTTAATACATTTGTGTTTTTGGTTGTACTTCTGTCATGTATAAGCTGTGATATCATACATTTACTTTAGTTTTGTAGAGTTCAGTTTACTCATTTGTAAAATATGAGTAATATTGGCCTTTACCTAAAAGACATGGATCATAAGATGGGAAAATGCACATAAAATGCTTAGCGACACCAATCATACTTATGACACCTAGATATTAAGAAAACTACCCAAAGTTACTTTTGGTGACCAGAGTACCTGTCAAATCATGACTCAATACATCATAGTTTGATTTACTTTGCAGATGCCCGCGGTGGATTTTTGGAGGAAAAAGATACAGAAGAAAAATTCAGTGTCCACTTCACCTCCCTTCTCTCATCCTCGTCACTGTCCCTGCTTCCAGCCCTATTTTGTAGGCAGTGGCATTAAACAGTTTCATTTCTGCTCTTCAATAAAACCCTTACCTTGTTGATCGGAGTCATTTTAGGTATCTGTTCCTTAAGAGGAGTCATCGACGCAGAGGCACTTGTTAGTGAACTTTCTAGCTGACAGGGTGGGTCAGGCCGCTGTCACAGCCTTATCCCTGCCCCATGTGTAGTGTGTTCCTTCCATCTGGGTGCTAGGCATAGAGAAGTAATACAAACATGTTGAGTTTTTGCTTTGTGGCAAACTTTAGAGATTTTCTCCTCTTTAACTACTGTGTCATGTCCATTTTAGAGAGATGAAAATACATATAGAAAAGTTGTATGATTTGCCCAAAGTTATCCAGCTGGCAGAACCAAGATAAGAATCGAATCTGAAGTCATCTGACACCAGGAGCCAAGGGGAGAAAACCCGAGTGGCTTGGTGTATTTCAGTTACTAAGAATTCTTTGTGAAATCTCTGGCAAAAGACTTGTGCAGCCTTCCATGGTATACTTTGACTCAGAAGCTCTAGTTCCAATCCTCAGCTTTGTTTCTCAGGGAAAAATCCAATTGAGAAAGGATTGTTACTTGGAGTCATTTAAAAACTAATTTGATAGCTGTAATTGTCCTTTAGAAATAAAACTCTCACTTTGTACTCTGTGAACCTTTATTGCTGAGTGTGAGGTGGTGGGGGAGGTGAGAAATTGAAGGTGGGGAGTCGGATGAGCTGTGAAAATAACTGGATTTTCTCTGATGTCTAATCCACTAATTATGTCAAGCAAAATTGGATCACGCTTGTAATTCAGTTTTTACTGTTTGCCTTAAGAAATGGTGTTGGCAGAATTGTGAGCAGGAAAAGGGAGAAGGACATTGCAAATCATTACTTAATGTGAGCAGAGTGAATGGTAGCTTTATTTTGGTTGGAGGCAGTTAAGGTGTTGCCTCTGGACTGCTCAATCTAGCTAATGTGGCTGCAGCAGTAATGACTAAAGTGGCAGCGGAGGGTATTGGGGAAAGCAATGTGGGAAGGTATTTGAACAGAAGCTATAATGACTATCCCGTGTTTGCAAGGAAATTCTTTTCATTGAGTTTAACAGAATTTTGACTTCCAAGTTGATGCTGAGATAGAAATTTCATGGAAGTGATAAATCACAGGATAAAAATTTGGGGGTGGCCAGCACTTGCACCCTGCTTCAGGTTTGCTTAGACCCCAGTTATCTCCTCATCCTCCATGGTAACAGAGCTAATCCCTCTTGAGAGGTAACTTTTATTTTCCCCAACAGCCTGAACCTACATACTTGAGGGTCTTCTTAGCATATGCAAACCATGAAATGACAGCGTTCTGAGGGAAAATAAAGGTGAATCCCTTCTAGTTTAGAAAAGAGGAAGAGAGGGAATGGAACAGCCCTGTGGGAGATGTGGGCGGGGCAGCAAAGCTTTCTAGGAAGTTTTTATTGCGATGGACCGGGATTGTCTCTGTCAGTACTTTTGCTGACTTTCTTCTCTCCTTCCCCCTCCCCACTCTTTCACTCTCCTCTGTTATTTTAACCCATTTCCCATTAAAAAAAGGTGCAACTTGCGGCTATTGTCCATTTAATGAAGCAAATCTGATTGACTTTAATAAGAATAAAAAAGGGAACAAAATATAAACACTATCCATGGAGTTACTTCTAAGCAGAATTTATCTCTAACCCTAATGTAAAGGAACTGCATACAATAATCAGTATTTAACATCATGCATGGAATTAGTGTATTTTTTCTAAATCAAAATACCACTATCAAAAATATAATGCTATAAATATAATGATGTCTTCTGTTCCCAAAGACTATATATTAGAGGCATGTAGAAATAATGATAAAAGTGAAATATTTGTGACAAACTTTGGGAGTTAGGCTAGGATTATAATCTGAGTATTATTTTGGGGTAAATGCTGTGGTCAGAAGTGCCACCAGTGAGTAATACAGGGACAAATGGGACATTTAATAACTCATGATGGTCTTTTAGAACAGTTTTTCTCAACATCTGCCATTTACGTTGAGGCCCAGGTGACACAGTCCTCCACGTGGCAGAGTATGTTTCTGCCATTGACCTACCAAGCAGGCAGCAAACCAGCAAATCGAAGACCATAAAGTCTTGTACTTAACTTGTTCCCTGAGAGCACATCCTCCTTTTTAGTTGAGTGGTTCTCTTCTAATTCTCAGAGAAACTCATGTTTTGAGGTCTCTCCTAGGAAGGGCATAGAATTGTGACAGGTTGTTGACCCTGGTGTGGTTCCAGGAAGAATTGGTGAATCTCTTCCAACGAAGACTGGTGAGCCACAAGAGACAGAGTGTGATGTTGACCAAGGAAATCAGGAACAAGGCTATAGGCTCCTAACTTCCCTCCAGTAGGTGAAATCACCTTCCTGACTGCTTGCCACGTCACATGTGATTGTTATAAAACAGCTTTATTAGGACATACCATAAAATTCATCTACTTACAATATGCAATTTGCTAGTGTGCAATATATTCATAGACTTGGATAACCATCGACACATTTTAGAACATTTCCCCCTCCCTCCAAATCCCATACCCTTACCGTCAGTCCACATTTCCCTGCCCAACAGCCCCAGCAAAAACTAACCTACTTTCTGTCTCTATAGATTTGGCTCTCTTGGAATACTAGGGTGTGTGTATTCTTTTACTTAACAAAATATTTTCAGGATCAGGCCACCTTGCAGCGTGTATCAGTACTTCATTTCTTAGTGCTGCATAATATTCTGTTGTGCGGATATACTACAGTTTGTTTATCTGTTCATCTGTTGATGGATATATTTCAGTTGATTTGACTTTAGCTATTATGAAAGATGCCATATGAACATTTGTGTACACATTTTTATATGGATATATATTTTCATCTCTCTTGACATGCTGAGTCATATGGTCACTCTCTGCTTAAGTTTTGAGTAACTGACAGACTGTTTTCCAAAGCACTGCACTGTCCAGCACATGGTTCAGCAAAGGCAGGTTGCCTTGCTTCCTTCCCTCATTGCTGATCCTTCTGTCACTTCTCACTGTAAAAGTCATTTCTCCATGGACACTCTAGGACCTTTAAGGGGAGTGAGGCCTTGCTGTTATGTGCCCTCACAGCTAATATTTTCTTTTGTGTAAATAGTTCACTATTTCTTGTATAAACCTTTGTGACTCAGTTTTTCTATTCGTAGTTTTATTTGTAAAACAGGGACATGAATGCCTAAATTACACTTGAGAATATTACAACTCAAACTCCTAGCAGCTTGATGTCTAGAGCATAGTAGGGATAGAGATGGCAGTGATTACTTTGGTAGTCTCTATAAAATATAAAATCGGACCCATGAGTACACAGTCAACAAGCAGGAGCCAAAAATAATCAGCCTTTTCCTCTAAGTTTTCTATTAATGTCTAGCTGATATTTGCTTTGTGTTTTGCTTTGTGTTTTGTTGCCTAGGAGTCCTTACTAGCAAACAATCAGCCAGAAGAGGTGTAGGAAAACATAATGGAAAGAAGATATAAATGGAAAAGATTTTGTTAATTTATTTGTATTTTAAAATGTACCTGAACTGGCTAATATTTTATTTGAGAAGGAAAGACTTTATTGTAACTCAAGGAATACCAGGATTGAATGGGGCATAGTTTATAAACTGTAATGGTTTAGGGCTTCATTTTTGCATACCAATTTTTCCCTGACAGTTCTGAAGAGTCCATCAGTCACCCCATCCCTTCTCATGGCCAAGGCTAAAACCAACCTCCCTGCATGGCAGTGATCTCTAGCTGAAAACTGGGTGGCCTGATTGGCTTCTCAGCAGCTGCAGGCGAGGGCTGATCTGCACTTGCCACTTTGGAAGAAGCTTCAAGTTGTGGTAGCATCACTAGAGATTAAAACAGAGAGTCTGAGTGGGGGAGTGTAGTGCATGCAGGGCCTTTGGACCATTATTTGTGACCTGGAGAGGAGCTGGGATCTTGTGGTGGTCACAGTTGAGGAAACATAGATTAGGGTTTAGAGATCTCTGTCACTGCTACAGTGGGAGGCTTTGGTACACTGGGTGCGGGGGGTGTGCCGAACATGGAGAAGGTCATACTTCCTTCTCTGAAGAGCTGTCCAAGGACAAAAGACCTAGTCTATAATGACTTTGCTGTAAGAATCTCCCAGTTTGGTGGGATGGGCACCACGCATTAGCAAGTACTCACAAATGCCCTCAGTACGCTGTACCATTAACAGATCTTCTTGTTTCTCTTGTGGCTTCTTTTCCTTTTTTGGTTTGTAAATCTTCCACCTGGTACCTGCTTCGAACACCCCTGAAGGCACCCCAGCCTGTTTGCTGGGCCCTGGCTGGAAGCTAGTGCTCACTGTCTTCCTCTTGGTCTTGAGGGCCTGCTCTCTCAGTTAATTTTATCTCATTACTGAGACAAAATATGCAATGCCCAAAATTAAAGATGGAAAAGTTTATTTAGCTCACAGTTTGTGGAGGTTTCAGCCCATAACTACCTGGCTCCAGGGCAGGGTAATAGCATGACACAGGGGCAACAGTTCAAGGCAGCAGAAGACAGCAAAAGCAACAAGAGGCAAAGGGGAGAAGAGGGGCAAAAAGAAGGGTGCAAGCCTCTTTCCCTCCCTTATACTGTATGCAGGTTCCTGCCCCAGGGTGGGCGCAGCACTTACACCTGTAAGCCCAGCACTGGACCGTGAATCAATCACAAACTTTAGAAGCCTGCACCAGGACTGCATGAGGCTTTCCGGGACATCTAGACACAAACTGTAACACCTGATCATCTGGCAGGCAGCTCCGTGCTGCCTCTCACATCCTTATCTTCTTTTTGGATGTTGGGACAAATCCCAAATCAGCCAGATCCTCCTTTCCTGGGGAGACCTCATCCTTATTGTTCCCTCCTCTCTCCCACTCTCCTTACTCCTGTTCTGAGAGTGAGCCCCCATAAATTACTAGAATAAGAGTACTTGTCCCATGCCATAGGTAACCTGAGTGCCTGTGCTCAAGCCGTCCCTTAGAGCTGTCTTCAGTTGGAAGCTAGCCTTTACAACTGCCAGTCTCCACCCAGGGAAAATGGATCATATCAATAATTACTTATAAATAAATCTTCCTAGTATATTTGTAGGCTAGTGTGTTTTTTCCTGATAATGCCTTCACTTGACAAAGGATTTATTTTGGGGGACATGTTTAAGTAGCAAATCTAGTGGGGAAATGCCAGTGAAATATGAACACAGCTGATAGTGTCTGAAGGGAGAAGCCAGGTACTCAGAGGCGGGGCTTTCAGCATCTACAGTGGTTTGACTATGGTTTATCTCCTCCAAAAATTATGTTGCAGTTTGATACTCATTGTGAGGCCCTGAGAAGGTAGAAACTTAATCCAACTATGGCATCTAGAAGTGGGGCTTTTGAGAGGCTTAAAGTCATAACAGTGGGTTCCTCATGACTGAACATGTGAGACTTTATAAGGAAAGACAGAGAGACCACAAGACACATACACAACTGATAGGTTTCCCACCCAAGACCTGCCCAGTCCTTATGGCGATGGTCTAATGCTGAGTTATAATGATGCCTAGCTCCTCTTTTCCCAGAAACCCCTGTAATTTCTTCTTCCCAGCTCCCTTTGATGAAGCCTGCAGCACACCAACAATGATCCAATTCCCCTTCAGCATGTTATGCTGAGCAGCCTATGTCAGCTACCCTGTGGCCCCTCCCCTCAGAGTGCATAAAAGTGCCAACCCTGTCCTTTGTCTTCAGAAAGCCAGCACAGCTGTTGTTGTGGTGACTCCCTCCGTGCCCCCATTGAACTTTTATCTCTTGCTGTTTATATCTCTCTCCTCCCCTGCAGTTGTGTTAGACTGAGCACTTAAAATATCTCAATCACACACCCCTGTCTCTTGCCATGGGATTCCCTGTACCACCCTGAGCTCTGTCAGAAAGAAAGCCAAGACCAGATGGCCCTTGATCTTATACCAGAAACATCAGCCAAAATAAACCTTTTTCTTCTTAACTGAGGTACTCTGTGGGACTGTGTTATTAGCAACAGAAACTGTACTAACGCAACATCTATCTCAGAAGGATTTTCTGAATCTCCCTTGCCTTACCTTATACCTGCCAGGGAACTGACCTCTTCCTGTTTGTTCGGCTTGTGTAATTGATGAGTGTTTTCTGATTATTGTATTGACTATATTGCATTGAAATTATTTATTTGCCTGGCTGTCTTCTCTCCCAGACTGGGAGCATCTAGAAAGGAAAGGCCTTGTTTTACTCATTGCTAGACCCTCAGCGCTTACCAGAACACTGAGTACCCAATGGGAACTCACCTCCTCTTTCGTTTTCATATGCATCGACCAGGGCATACCTGTGAATAACGCACATAAATATGGTGGGATGAAATATCTACAATATGAATTGATTTATTTTCTTGTATTTTCCAAATTTTGAGACTGGAAAATTATACCCTAGGCTGAGGAGAAGAGAACAGAGAAGGAGTTGGTGAGACATGGTTAGATGATCAGTTTCTAGAATAGATTTTATGGGGGTATGTGAGGTAGACTGCTCAGATCCAAGAGCAGAGGGTACTGGGCCTCTCCCTGATAGATCCTCTTGCAGGGAACAAGAGCCTTGAAGTGAGGAAATGGAAGGTTTCCAGTGTGAGTCCCGGGGTCCCTGGAAACTAAGTGAGCCTAGGAGCAGTGAACCTTTCCTAAGCACATGGGGTCCAATGGGTGGGGGCAGATGTGATTCAGCATTTACTTGTGCTTATAGTTTGGGACTAACCAACTAGAATAAGTCTTGGGAAGACAGAGAACTCCAAAATCACCAAAATGTTTAGCTGTCTTTATAGAATAAGAAGTGAAGCAAAGGAATGAATTCAAATTATTAAAAAAAAACCCATAAACTTACATTTAGTGCACAGATCAACTTTGGAATGAAACTTTATGAAGAATAACATTAAAACTTCCATGAAGATAAAACTAGCCAACAAAGGCCCTATTGGCCTAAGAGATTTAGACTGTAGGAGCTCTGGGGTCTGGAGTGTGGGCTCGTTGGCTAGTGTGAGTGTGACAGTGACAGTAGAAGCATGAATCTGCAGAAAAAAAGATTTAATTAGAAAGTAAGAGAAAAGGTAGGAAAACACTCTCTGAGCTTGTACAGTAGAGAAGGAATTCTAATGAAGAGAACCAGACTGGCCCACTCATGAACACAAGATGAACTGAGGTAGGTCAGGGTCCAGTTGATCGTTGTTTTGGTCTTAGTTTCTTAGGTTGGCAGAAGTCCTCATGGCTTAAGGGGCAGTTCCAGTCTCATGAAGTGATTGTCTTTGTTTGTGGTTGGCTTCAGTCATCGGAGGCCCTGTTCTACCTGGGACTCAGCTGACTGCACAGGGCTAGAGACATACATGTCTGGACCTGGATGTTGTAAAACTTGGTAAATGGATGTCCCTGTGAATCTTGAAAATTATTTTAGTTACTCTTACCTCGGTGTCCTCTGTCTTGAAAGGGGAAGAAATAGGCTAGGCATACCTAGGACTGATCAACTGTACTCTGCTGATTTTTCTTGAATGAGTAGTAACATCTACAGTCAAAGTTTTAAAGTAAAAATGGATATAAAAATGAAGGTCAAGCTTTTTCTACTTTTAGTTGCCTATTGGATATTGGTAGTCCTAAGCAAAGAGTCATAGATTTTAGCAAAAATGTGCTGTTAAATCCCTGATTATCTCAGAAGAAAATATAAATCTGCCTTTAATTAGTAACAGGTTTAGTGTTGAGGACTCTGCCTTCCCTCTTTCCCTGTAGTGGTCTCTGACTCCATCACTGGCTCATGCCTATGGGATTTCAAGGGCCCAGTAACATCTGGATTTAACCTCTAGGGTTGTGGTGTTGTGGGATCAGCAGCAAAACATGGGCTAACAGCATCAGTTGTGGAAAGATTTTCTGGGGAAGCCTGGGGCTTTTCATGTGGCCATGAAAAAAGGGAAAATGGTAGATGGTCCGTTCTTCAGGTGGGCTTTCCCAAGTACAAAGGTACCACACACGAGCATCTCATAAGCATAACAGGAGAGGCTCAGTTTAGAAAGCCAGACAGAACACTGACAAAAGGAACCCCTGGCGCTCTCATGGTGGGGACTTTGAAACTGCAGCTGGTGTAAGAACTGAAAATCCTGCCAACTGCGTATATGCCTCGAGTCAGGAAGGCAGTCTGCAAAACTTGGCTTGATAAATCTAATCATTATTTTTCCCCCCAGACACTCTTGGGCAGATTTGAGATTACTTGGAGAAATGGATATCAATACATGCAATACAGATAAACACTCATATGTAGATATTAATGTGTCCAGATAAACACCCTGTGCGGACATAAATATATAGATACTAACATGCATTGAATACTTCCTATTTGGGGGTTCTATGTATGGTTTCTTAGACATGATTTCATTTTATTCTCCCTTCAACAATGAGGAGAGTGACACTGTATTATATTTACATGGGGGACACTAAGACAGACTAGTTAAAAATCTTTCAGTGGTTATAGACCTAGGAAGGGATAGGTGTTTTTATACAATTGTGTGTAATCAAAGAGGACCCCTTCAGACATAGTTATGGCAAGTGACTTTATTTGAATAATCTCATCCTCTCCCCCAACATGTGCCATTCAGCTCATTTAGGATTCACTTTACAACATTATTAGCCAGAACTATAAGGCAATGATTCTAACATAATTGTATGAATCAGGGAGACCAGCTCTGGAAAGGAGTTGTGTGACGTGTGTGCACAGAGTGCACGTAAACACACACTCGTGCATTTCTTTCAATTGAAGTGAAATGGGGGATTATTTTACCTAACACCTTAGCTTTACAGACATGGAAACAGAAGCTCAGAGGAGAGGTGAGGTGCTTCTACCTAACAGGACGTACACCCATGGCTTACTCTCTAGGGGACAAAGCTTCTGAGTAAGGTGGGAGCTTCCCAACTCACTAACACTTCCTCAGCCAAATTTCCACGTCAGAACATGCCCACAGTGTGACTTCCCAGAACACCAAGAATCCCTGCCTTGAAATGGGGGTATGGGTACATTTTCCTAAGCCAAATTGAAATGGATTTTGGATTATCTCCTATTGTTCAGAAAGATCCCCCTGCATCGGTTGCTTTGACCTTTCCCAGCTTCTCAGGAGCCCTGGTTTCCTCTGTGTTTTGGATGTTCTGAAATGCTTCTTTCCATTTCTGCCCAGGCAGATTCACAAGCCCTCAGCCCTCCATTGCCTGATCCTGCCCTTGACTGACACGGAAGTACAGGCAAGATGCAGCTGCGGCTCCCAGGCATCCCACTCCTCACTTTTCTTAAAAGAGACTTGGAGGCGTCAGTAAATACTTTTATTTTGTAACAATTCAGAAAATAAAAGCACTAGAAATAAAGATATCACAAGTGTACCTATGTACATTCCCCTCAGATTTATTTAACTTGAAAGAAAGAAAACATAGATATTGTTCCTTTCCTATCCCTCCCAGTTCTAATCCTCTCCTAGAGGCAGACACTACAGTGAAGTTTGTTAACATTGTACACTTATCTAACATTTCTGTTACATATGCATATGCACATTAAATATAAACTTAAAAGAAATTAACTTATACTGCATGTAAATTAAAATTTACATTTAATATAAATGTAACATATTACATATAATTGTACAAAGATATTTAATGCTGTGTTAACTTTCAGTTTAAATTGAATATAATTTAGTCAAAATTAAATCACAGATACATAAATATAACATTTATATACAATATAAAATGTTATGTACACAATATGCTATATATAAATGTTATATAAATGTGAAAATTTATACTGTATACATTATATACAAATCACAACTGTGCAAAACCATCTCATAGCATAAATTACTTTTTATTCAGTACTATATAGTTTGATTTCTATTTCCTTTGTGGCATAATTTCATTCATTTGAATGGCTATGGAGTCTTCTATTGGTGGAATGTGTCATAATTTATGACTATTCCATAGTTTGGAATTTGTTTGAAATTTGTCCTGATTGTAAAGAGCATTGTCACACATTCATTCTTGTGGATGTCTCCTTGTGTACCTGTGAGTGACTTCAGGATGGACACCTAGAGGCAGACACTTCCACCTCACCAGCCATTGTCAAATTGTTCTCCAAAGAGGTTGCTTGCACCCCACGTTGGTGCGATACAAGGCTTTCTTTCCTCTGCATCCAAGTTGGCACCCAGTCTTGTTGGTCTTGAATTGCATTGCCAATTAAATGGATATGAAAGGATATCTCACCGGTGTTTTATTTGTGTCTTTGTGCCTATTCTTGAAGTTGACAGCCTTTTCAAGTTTGTTGGGCCTCTGAATTTCCTCTTCTATGAAATTCCTATTCATGGATTTTCCCTATTTTCTCTCTTGAGTTTTTAATCTCTTCCCTATTAATTTGTAGGAGTTTTTAATCTTTTATTGTTTTGAGCATTAATAATGCTTCTCCTAGGCAGTGACTTATTTTTGAATGTGGATTATAATGTCTTTTATTGTGTAGTAATTTTAAATTTTGTTGTAAATTTATTAGCTGTCATCCCTTAGCTACTTGCACTGTGCATCCTGTTTAAAACAAATCATGCCCTATCTTTGACCACTGACCTTCCTTTCAAAGGTGGTATCTGTGACTGTACATGGGGGGTAGGAGGAGGTCTTCTTGTTGCTTTCTGAATTCCCAAATGCAGCAACAATCCAAAGTATGCATAAGTTCAGGTTCATGCTAATAATTTCATATAGGATCCTACCAAATGGTATAGTGCTAAAAGTTAGGAGTTGTGGAGAGACACTGCTTGGGTTTGGATTATCACTCTAAGTTAATGAAACTTAGCAGGTAGAAACATTCTAATACCTACCTTGTTGGGTAGCTATAGAGGTTAAATTAGTTTGTACAGATGATCCCTGACCTGTGATTCTTCTATCTTATGATGGTACACAACATACTCAAGAAACTACTCTGTTTTTCATTTTTAGTTCAGCATTCAATACAGTAAACAACATAGTCAATATTTCAATATAAAATAGTTTGTGATAGATGATTTTACCCAACTGTAGGCCAATGTAAGTATTTTGATCATGTTTAAGGCAGGTTAGGCTAAGCTAGGAGGTTCAGTAAGTTAGTTATATTAAATAGATTTTTGACTTAATAAAATTCTCAGGTTAAGGTGAGTTTGTTGGTATGTAACCTCACTGTAAATAAAAAAAAGTCTGCATATGCAAGGCATTTAAGATGTTAGCTATTGCTGTTCATACTACCCCTTACCAATATTGTTGATTGTTTCAGATCTTGCACACCAGGTATCTCTAGGAGCTTCTCCCTTCTACCTTTTCCCCCCTGGGTGTATGTACACAAGAAAAATAGTTAAAATAAATAAAAGTAATACTATTGCTTTTGTTATGCAGAAGATTAGGACACATGAAAATGTGCTAAGGAGGAATGCCAAATTCCTGGTAGGAAACAGAAGGTACAGGCTGTATTTAACTAAATGTGGGTCAATGAAAGCTCTGTGTGGGAAGGTGAGAAAGATCAAGGGGAGGGAGAGGCTGATATGGTGGTAGACTCAATGCTAACGATAGTGGGAGACCATCACAGCTCCTGGGGCTAATGAAGTAAGGGTGTGGGACAAGGGTACACAACTATGTGACAGTTGTAGCTGTAGAAGGGAGGTCACTCAGAAACATTGTGGCTTTAGAGAATCCCAGCCACTGCCCGAACTGTGGTCCTGTGGGGAGCTGGGCAGCACACACTGACTTGTTTTTTGCCAAATTTCAGTCTTCTTCTGGCATCTTCTGTTGGATGGACCCAATTAAAAGCTACAGGGCAAGGGAATGAGGGTAAGTGCTTAGAGGTCAGCCTGCTTGGCAGAGACCAAGTATAGCAGGGGAGGGAAACTGTAGCATGATTCAGAGAAAACCACAGAGGATCACAAGATTTACACACTTACCTAGGACAGAACACACAGACACACACACAGAAAGTCTCCCTTATCAGAAATTCTTGGGACAAGAAATGTTTTGGATTTTAGAGTGCTTCAGATTTTGAAATATTTGAATATACATTATGAAATATTTGGGTGACCCATAGTCTAATCACGAGATAAATTTTTTTTACCACATGCATGCAGGTTAAAGGTAATCTTGAGCAATATTTTTAGTGTACCTATATTTAATTATCACCTGCCTGTCACAGTAGGTCAGGTGTGAAATTCTTCCTTTTGTGGTGTCATTAAAGTTTTTGGTTTTGCAGGATTTGATTTCAAATTTCTAGATTAGGTTTACTTTTCTCTGTATTTATACATTCACATATACATATGTATACATTTTTGTGTGCTTGTACACACACAGCCTATCCCACAAGCCTCGCATATTGCTCAGCAGGGATTTATATTTGCATCCCATAAATTAATACAACACAGTTTAAACAAAATGATGCACTGTGAAGTCCCAAGGTGTAGCGTATTCCAAATAAGTTCATAGCATCCCATCCCAATGTGCTGCAAAGCACACTGGGTATCTGTAAATGGATGATTAGTAACTGCACACGAAACAGCTGTTGGCTAACACTGTCTTAATTATCTCTGCATCTGAAAGCAGCACCATAGGCATGTAACACCAACATGTGATCACTTATTACTTATGTGTGGATATTCAGTTTGGCTTAGTAAATTGACTGAAGATTTTGGATTTATTTTCAGTTAATATTCTAATGCCAGGGACAGATTTTTTACTCTAAGTAGGAGATGTCTAATGTGATCATATTTCTTTCTAAATACAAAGGGAAAAGGTAAGTCTGAATTGCAGATGCTATACAGAAATTGGATGTTTTAATATTTTAAGCTTCATGTGGAATTGAGCATCAGGTTTAAAATCTGTCACTAGGGAGGTCCTTGGTCGATACATCATAAGGAATGGAGAAAATTGCTCTAAAATGAGCATAAGCATTGTCTGTAAATGGCAGATTCGCACGGTTTTCCTGGGAGGGATGACCACTCCCTGTTCCCTGCCTTCCCACATGGCTCTGTGCTTTTTTGGCATATGCTTTCTTCACGATGCTGTGGGGCTCAGTAGTCCTGACCTATCACTCTGTACTTGTTTTCCTTGCACTTTTGATTCCCCTTATTGTTTAATTGTGAAGCTTCCTTAGGAGATTCTAAGACCTTAGAATGAAGGGGCCAGGAATATTGTGCACTTTGCTTGCTGTTTTATATCCTGAATCAAACAATCCAGGATTTTGGAACTCGATAAAAAGAATTCAAGAAAATGGTACTTTATGCCCAGAACGTTTCCAGCCCATGTGCTGTACAAATGTGTGTCCACTGTGTACTCTCAGGGGTCGCCACCACCTCTGCATTATGTAGAGCACCTGTTCCACCAGTTTTGGATTTGACCTTCAAACTTTAATCTGACATCCTGTGCAGCACGTTTCTGGTGTCCAGCCCTCTGTTATATCCAGGGTGAGTGCAGAGAAAAGGGTTCTTGTCTGTGAAAATTTTTCCCAACTTCTCTGGAGTGAACAGCTGGTCCCGCCCCACTTCTACCTTAACCAGAGGAGAATCAGTAATCAGTCAAGTTGGTTCATCCACTCTGTGATCATAGGTTCTGCATTTGTGGCCTATGAAATATGACTACAAAAGACGGGAGGGACACAGTTCAGTCAGCAAATACGGGAAAATGGTTTTGGTATTGTTTCTGTCAATCCAGCATTTCTCAAATGTCCGTGTATGTTAGAATGACTGAAGGACATGGTAAGAGTCACACTGCTGGGCCATATTCCCAGAGCTGAGTTTAGCAGGCTTAGCGTGGGGCCTGGGACTCTGAATTTCTAACAGCTTCCAAGCTGAGGCTGTTGTTGCTGGGATTACATGAAAAACTGCCCTTCCAGCTGTGCTCCGCATGCACATGAGTGCTCACTGTTGGGATCTGAGAGGTTGGGGTCGGGGTAAGTGGAATTTAATTCGGGAAATTACGAGCTGATGCAGTTGTTGGAGGGGGTGTAGGATCGGCTGTAGGCTTAGCCTGCAGGAATGGCTGCTGAAAGCAGGTGTTGGTCCTGGTCCTATGGGATAGCACTGGATAGCGCCTAAATTCAGATGTCAGACCCACTGCCATTGTGCCATCAGGTATTGCCACTGCTCGACTGTGTCCATAGCCACATAGCTATGGCTCTGTGACTAACAGAAAATGTCAGCCTGCCTCACACAGGTACACTCTGAATCCCAACACAAAGGAGCCTGATAGATTTCTGACCTACCAACTGAAGGAAGCTGCAGTTGGAAGAAGTTAGAGATTCAGTTGGAGCCTAGGTTCTGTAGCAGGGAGAGGGTATTAGCACAGCCAGGCTCCATGGACTCAGCTCCCTTCAGCTGTTTGAGCAGAGGCTTGGCTCTCTCTGGGCACTGGCTTTCATGTAGATGTCAAGAGGTGCTTCTGCATTAGGGAATAAAGGAAGAACATTAATTGAACTAAATATGTTTATGCTCTTGAGAAATAATAACTCTAAAGAAGTGCTCACCACAGCTTTCACATGGCCATATATTTACTTCATTTTGGCAGGGTTCTCCAGCCTTAATACTGTTGCTATGTACCATGTATATAATCATTTGTTGGTGGTGCCTGTCCTGTGCCCTGCAGGAGATTTAGCAGCTTTCCTGGCCTCTACCCACCAGATATTGGGTGCATCTGACTCCAAGTTGTAAAAACCAAAAATATCTCCAAACATTGCCAAATGAAGCTGAGGGGAACAAAATCATTCACACTGGAAAATCACTGATGTGTCTAATCCATGTACACATGATTTTTAAAAAAATGTAATGCTTTATCACAAGCTTTTAATCAAAATGTCTAGGTTTAAATTGTAGCAGGCTCATATGTAGCATATTATGTGGTTTCAAAAGGAATTATAATCATATATCAAAATAAACAACATTTTGTTGAATTTTAAAAAGGAAAATTGTGTAAGTCTAATTCTAGTTTTGTAAAGTGAGATTGGAGGTGAGCACTAGTGTACTCCAGTCCAAGGAAACTAGGTCAAAGTCATAACTGATGGTTTCTAAGTATTAGGATTACCGGGTACTTAAATTTCCTTATTTTAATGTTTTCTGCACGTTCAATTTTATAAAACAAATATGTGCATACATATTTAATATGTACATGAAATTTCAGCATTTGGTGTCATCAGTGAGAAGAGAGGAGAGAGACCTAACATTCATGAAGCATCTGATCTATTCTAAGTGTCACATGCCTGCATTTGTCATTCCCTTGAAGGCATCCTGTGATGGCGCCTGAATGGACTGGGGAGAGCTGTCAGACCCAGATTCAGTCCTGGTCCCAGGATCTTTTTGGCCTTGGGTGAATTAACTAATCTCAGCAAATTTATGTTTCTTCCCTTCTGCATAAGACCTAATCATTTAAGTATGCCTATAAGGATTAACAGCCTCTGTAGTACATATCATTGACGATCCTCATGGAGAGGTTGCCCATGGGTGGGGATGTGTACTTCCTTTGCCACTTAACTAGCTCCGTTTTGCACCAGTGACTGCCATATTACTACCCCTCTCTTCCTGCATTTCTTAAGAAGACAGCACAGACCTGAAGGAAAGGATTGTGCCATTAAGGGCAAAGGAGACCATAAGTAATGCAGGAAGCCTAGGGCTTATAAGTAGATGGGTTTTCCTTTTTCCTTGACAAGGCTGCTGACAGGCCCTTTAGCAACACAGAGGCTAATTACTTGCCAGGAGTAAAAGAAAATGTGTCATTTGGTTGTTCTGGAGTTTCCCAGTGCAATAAATCACCGTCACGGCACTCTGGCTACCTTGGCTTTAATAAAGATTTTTAAAAAGAAAAAAAATAATGTTTTCTTTGCTTTTATTGAAAACAGCCATTTGTGACTATTTATCTATGGTTCTTAGTGGGATGAGACCCATTTGCACTTCAGAGCTCAGCCCCGTGCATTTCCGCCTGCGCACACCACCTTACTTCCCTGTGGGTCGGCATCTCCTGTCCCTTCTCTGCGTCGCCTCTTCCCTTTGCTCTGTCCATCCCTTCTGGCTCCTCAGCAGAGCTCTACTCTATGGGACAGTTTGCTTGGCCACTTGGATTTCTTAGCCTGAGTGCGGGTGGCAGATACTCCCGCGCCCACCCCTTGTATCAAGTCCATATTGCTGTGTTTCCAATTGGGCCT
This sequence comes from Dinomys branickii, assembly GCA_004027595.1. Taxonomy (NCBI): domain Eukaryota; kingdom Metazoa; phylum Chordata; class Mammalia; order Rodentia; family Dinomyidae; genus Dinomys; species Dinomys branickii. The sequence continues at coordinate 8,444 of PVLD010020648.1, read as the reverse complement.
CTTTACAGGTAACAGTCCTCTGATCATTTGAATTTAAGAGCCACTGGAGTGCAGAATAGTGTACATAAAACTTGGTGGAAGTTTTTTTTTTTCTTCTTCTTTTAAATGAAAGCTGGAGTGTTCTCTGTTAAGAACATCTGTGCGAAAGGATTTAACTTTTCCTCTCACTCTGGCTTATATTAAAAGTTATGGCTCCTTTTTAAAGAGAAAATCTCTGTTTCATAATGATTTCAAATTATATGCCTGAAATGAAGTCCCTGACAGCCTCTGACAGAAGAGAGGTAACGGGACAATGTAGGAATGCTTAATTTCTTCCCTCCCCCCTCCTTTTCTTTCTTTCTGTGACAATGTGCATTTTCTGGGGTAAATGCAATGTTTTAATCTGTGCACACATTGTTGAAAGATTCAATCATCTTAGTCCTTTTGATATTCTATAGATCTAAATTGGGAGTGTCATTGGCTACAGAGCAACATTCTCTGTCTTGAAGCATGTTCATAAATTTTCTCTGCATTGTATGGGTGGCTAAATGCTTCTTCTGCCACCAGATGGGGTTTCTTTGTCCATCCCATCTTTATTGAGGTATAAATGTCAAATAAAATTTTATATGTTTAAGGTGTACAACTGGATATTTTGGGATATGTTTACATTGTAAACTAAAGATTTTACATTGTGAAATCAAGTTAGCCAGTTGTTATGGTTGATACATTGTGTCAACTTGGGGAGTCTGAAGGTTTGGCTGAGTGATTCAGCAAGAAGTCAGAGTGCTTACTTTGTACACATGCTGAGCCTGTGGAAGAGGAGGGCAGGGAGACTGTGTGAGAACTACATGCCCCCAGGGTGGGGGCAGGCTGTTTACAAGGTAAGGGAGAGAAAGAGGCTGCTTGCCTGCCATTCCACACATTTGCTGGTTGTTTGCTACCCTGAACAGTTTGCCCTCTGCCATGTGCCTCTCTGCCTCAGAACCAGCCAAGTATGGACTGAAACCTCCACAAACTGTAAGCTAAATAAACCTTTCCTCCCTTCATTTTGGGTGTTTGGTATTTTGTCTCAGCAACAAGAGAAATTTAACCAAGACACCAGTGTATACCATCATCTCAATAGTTACCATTTTCTCCTCTCTCTCTCTTTCTCTCAGAAAATAATTTGATCTGTCCTCTTGGCATATTATTTTAAATATATAATTCAGTGTGTATTAATAGCTGCTATGCTGTACATTAGAGCTATAGCACTTACTCATCTTGCATAACTGAAACATTGTACTCTTTGACTAACATCTCAGTTCCTCCCCTGACCCCAGCCCCTGGTAACCATAGGACTACTCCTTGTGTCTGAGAGTTTGACTGTTTTACTTTCCAAATATAAGTGGGATTATGCTGCATTTGTCTTTTGTTGTCTGGTTTATCTCAACATCATGACACCCTTCAGATTCCTTTATGACAGTGCTGATTTGTGAGTTCAGCCCTCCATGTGGCTGAGAGTGAATTACTAGTAAATTCCTCCTTCATCCTGGGAGACTATGCCTCAAGGGACCTGGACATGGGGGGGGCGGAGCTAACCTCAAGTGCAAACTTGAACACGACTGTACCCTTGTGAATCCCTCATGCTCTTCCTGGTCCTGGGACCTCACTCTTCTCACTCCTTTGTCCGCTCTAGTCTTCTAAGGTCTGTGCTTTAATACTCGGAAGTCCCCTGCCCACACTACCTACCAGATTTGAAATCATCCCATAAATTCATTCATTCTAGAGATATTAGTGACTAGTAATAGCTTTACTTTCCTTTTTCCTTGGAATCTTTGATGTCAGCATGGGGATTTCTAGAACTACAAAGCTTTGACAGAATAGTTCTCAAAAGAGCAGTTCATTAAAATCACCTAGATAGCTTCAACAAAGTGCTGGGTTCTGGGGTCCTTGCTTCCAATTATTCTAATTAATTTGGTCCTAGGAGAGGTAGGGAGGCTGTGCATAGTGGCTTTAGGAAAGCTCTCGAGATGATTCTGAAGCACCACTGTTGTTGAAAACGTCTGCCTAAATATGAAACGTGACATCCTAGAGGTTTCCAGCATCCTAAGTTTAAGCAAATGCTGGTTGTTTCTCTCCTGTATCCGTGTGTGAGGATGGGAACCACAGACCCAGGAGCAAATTGGATGACCATCAGTTGAGTGGGTAGCCAAAGAAGCCACCTGGGACTGAGTACATGCGGTGAGTCTAGTCCTGTCTTTTTTGTCTTAAAATATTTAGTTTCTTCTAAATCTCACAAGCTAGAGATTAAATCTGAAGTTGCAAGCTGGTCATGCACTGGCTAGATTTTACCACAAGCGGGATTTATTTGATTTTTACAGTAGCTGTTGATTTTAAGAACAAATTAAAAACTGAGACAGTCTATGTAAAATCAAGATGTCTGTCCTTTCTTTAAATCTGCAGAGCTTGCCCTTGGCCTTGCCTTTCAGTTGGCTGCTCCTGCTGAAACTGTGTGCTGGTTTTTCACTCACGTGGATATGCACGTGCCTGTGTGCTACAGTCTGCTTGGCCACTTCCTTCATTTAGGTCACTTGTCTGGTTTTGTAGGTGTTTGCAGTGTGACTGCACTGAACTGATGAGCGCATCTAGGAAACACACCTGGCCTCGTGATTTCTAATTTTTCTTATTGTGGTGAAACCTCCGTATAGTTGGTCATAGTACTCTATTCCATAGGCCTGAGCTTTAAAATGCTTTCCTAAAGCCCTGCCAATTTGCTAAGTGTCACATGTGAGGTTTAATCTTAGATGGGCCTGCATTTGAACTTCAGTGTTTCTCCACCTAAAGCCAGCCTTGCTCTTCCCCTCTGCAGCAGACAGAGGACACTGAGGGAACACTTTTAGAGGCCTGGCCAACCCCCACTTGGGTGCTTCTGACCAGAGATCTCACATAACCTAGGTTCCCAGGACATCATCATTGGCCTCATGACTGTTTCTATGGGAACTGGCCTGGGCCAGTCCCAAGATCACTGAGAAATTAAAACGACCTTGGTTCCTTGTAACATATGTTTTCTTGTCATTACTAAAGAGATTTTTTTTTTTTGTGACTATAAACTGTGTTCCTAGACACAGCACCCCAATCACTTTCCTATAGGAATAGGCATTCCATTCAATGCATTAGTTACTACAAAGGACAATTTATGGATGTAGTTTTTATTTTATCCATGCAACAACCCACTTAGTCCATATAATTTTATAAATGGAATAGTCTCTGGAAGGCTGAGAAAATTGCCCAAAGCAATTGCTTACAGACACTATCTCCAAGCAGATGTCTCTCAGGGGTCAGTTAGTAGTAGGCAGTTGTCATCATTAAATATGTTGATGGTAAGCTTATCAATATTTTTAAAACTTTTAAAACAGTAATTTTATTGTTGAACTTTTGGTAAATTCAACAAAAGCAAAGAAGGAAAGAAGTAACTCCAATTCCTAGAGATGATGGGGGTACCACTTCAGCATATTTTTCTCTAGTTTGTGTGTGTATATGTTTATGCATAGTACATTAGGCACATGCGTCTCAAAAATAATGAGTAATATAAAATTCACAAATATTGTCAGTGTCGTATTGAGTTTACTTAAACAAGGAAATCTAGGGAATCAGAAGATAAGTTCCTCAAATGTTTACTAAATATTTATGGTACTGGGCACTGAAATTTCAGAGATAAAAACAACCCGCAGGGAATACCCAGCATCTTTGTATGTGTATGGGTCTGGGTCTGGTACCTGTATGCGCATGTGCATGGATATGTGTGTGCATGTATGGGAGACAGATAAGCAAATCTATAATTATAATGCAATACCATAAGTGTTTAGGTAATGATAAGTCCTGGGAAGTTTGGAAATCACAGAGACACTGTTCACTTGGCCAAGGGAGAGAGAGGGCAATCACTGGGCTCTATGCCTGGGAAAAGTAACATCTGAGTTGCGAATTTGCAGCATGAGTGGAAGATACCTAGGTGAGCAAGTAGAAGAGGACATCTAGGCTAAAGGACAGCATGTATAAGCCTCCAAGGTACAAGATAATTATTTCCTGAGTGCAGTACTCTGACCTCCATTTTTTCCAGGAGAAATCACACAATGGATGGATTTTTCCTTTATACCAATAAGGCCACAAGTTATGAACCTATCAGCATAATGACTTTCTCTCCTACCTGCTCACCAAGTCACTTAGAATTCTAGTCTTGTTCTTCTGGGAGAGACTTACAGAAGCTTTGCTGTATCCAGTGGGAAATATATTTTTTACCCATGGCAGAAAATCTGTTTAATCATTTGCACATAATAGACCATATGCTGGCAAGGGGCTGGAAGGTGACATGATAAAGGCAGAGAAAAGCACTTGCCACGGGTTCAGGTGATAAGTGTATCAGGCAGGTCTTCGCCTGGGGAAAGAATATAGATTCAAGAGCGCTCAGGTAGGATGAAATCTTGCCCCATCCTGAGTGCCATGCAGTCATTACAGGTTGCGTTCTTGCTTAATGAAACATTGAAAAGGGCAGAGTCTCTGCCCTAGTTTCCTGTAAAGATGAATAGAGAAAGAACTAAAGTTATCTTTACCCGACCAGATCAGTTAAAAAAATCATGAAGCCATAAAAACACCTCTTCGATACATGGAAATTTCATGTGTTGGCCCAGACAGTGATACTTTTTTTCTCTTTTGCTTCTGCTTCATTGCACATTAAACCTAGAAGCCTTCTAGTTAAAAATGCATGTGAAAAAAAGCAATTAATGACTGTGGTAGCTCACCTTGCAGGTCAGCTTCCTGTATGCTTTTGCATATGTATTATTTCATTGTCCCAGCAACTTCTCAATGGGCAGAGTGCCACAGCTGAGAAGATTTGGGGAGGGGAAGGGACACACACAAGGGCACAACCAACTAAGAGCATAGCAGGGATTCAAACCCAGCTCTGTTGGGCTCCAGACTCCAGGTATTTCTGTCTGCACCACTTTGTCTGTTAATCTATGTGAATCTAGAGTGTAATTGTTAATTTCATTAATGACAAGAATCTTGTACTAGGGAGAAGGGAAAATGGAATACTGAAAAGCACTAGAAGTCTGTACTACAATAGGCCCCGAAGCCTCGGCTTCAAACTTCTCTACCTACGCTAGCTTCCTTGGAGTTCTCAGTCCACTGGTTGTGTAATCTGACTCCCCCAATCTACTCTCCTTAAGAGATCCTCTCCTCTGAACCCCAGAACCTGTATGTTTGGTTATCTGCTGTGTGTTTACACCTCAAATTCAACATATTCAAAACTGGCTGTGTGATTCTCATCTTTGAACTGTTTTCTCTAGGATACTTCCTGTCTTAGTACATAGCATCACTGTGTCTAGCAGGTATTCAGGCCAACCAAAACAGGGCATTGTAGATTTCTTTCTCTCCTATCTAGAATACAGAGTTGGATTTCTTAAGGAATTATGTCCAGAATCCAACCACTTTGCACCCACTCAGCTATTTCCTCTGCGCCATCATTGCTACCTCCTACCTGCACTGAGAGACAGCTGCTGAGGAATGGCCCCCTTTCCTCCTTTATCCTCCTAGTCTGATCTCTGCTCACCCACCAGAGTGAGTTTTCCAGAGTTTAGGGGGAATCATGCATTTTCTCTGTTCAAAGCCCTCCAATTTCTTCCTATGTATGTGATATCCATGGTCCTAATGTGAGGTGACAATGCCCATTCTCTTCTATCTCTGTCTCACCTCTCCTCTTTCGGCCTTCTTTTCTCAGCTATAGACACTCTGGTCATCTTACTGTTCCTTCAACATATGCAGCACTCCTTGGCAACCCACACACTATTCGTTTCTAATCTGTTCCTCCCTCACTCAATAATAGAAGTTCCATGAGACCAATGGTCATGTCTGTCACTTTTTTTTTCCTGCTGTACCTCACCTTGAACAACAGTGAATATTATAGGACAGATATTAAGTAATATTTTGTTGAATGAATGAATGAATGAAGTGACCATCCTGGTAATGACATGAAAACATGAGAGTTCAGACTTCCTGAAGAGAAGTGGGCTATTGGCTTGCTTTACTTTTAGCACAAAATACTTCCCTAAGCCTTAGAACTATAGCTCTTAGCCAAATGGCAGTAGAGCCAGTCTGCTTAAATAGAGCTGTGGAGTATTTACTCTGTATTTACCTTGACTGATGGTTTGGTCCAAGTTATGCCTTATGGGAAATTCCTTCCTTCCCAGAGTTGCTTCTGCCAACAGAGAGAAAACAACCATTTTTTTTCCACATGTTTTCAGCTCAATCATCTGTCTTCAAGAACTCAATTGTAGTGATACAACCGTTCCAAATTTCATCTTGGTCAAATCAAATGCTGCATTTGTAATTGAACCACCTCCTTCTCTTACGTTCTGTTCTCCTTGTTTTCTCATCTTTTCATGTTATGGAATATTGATTGGTATTGCTTCCCAGTTAGATCCTTAAATCCACAAGTTTGGAATTTTGTTTATGAAACATTTTATTGCCTCATGGTGTGTGTGTGTGTGCGTGTGTGTGTGTGTGTCTTAAATTCACATGCATGGAAGAGCTAGCATGCTTTTTTTACTTAGTTATAAAATATTTGATATAGAAGGTCAGATGCTGTTGAAAATGTATGACTTATATTTTCATTCTGGTTCTGGCTCTAATGGACTGTATGATCTTATCTAAGACTCTTGCCCTTTCTGAGCCTTTCTGACCCATAAGAAAGTTTGCAGTGACTATATCACTCACTAGTTTTTAAATGTTCTCCTTAAAAGATTTTCTTATTTATTTATTTATTCATTCATTTATTATTTATTTATTTTTGTGGTGCTGGAGATTGAAACCATGGCCTTAAACATCCTAGGTAAACACTATCACTCAGGTGCATTCTCAGACCTACAAAAATACTTCTTATAAATGGAAAAAATCAGTAAGTTTTTCTTTGCAGGAAATTATATAAAATTAGAAGAGTAAGATTTTACCTAAACAGAAATAATCCATCAAGTTTTCATTTTAGGAGAGATTTTCAGGGTTCAGGGAACAAGAAGACCTTCAATTGTCCAACAAAAATAATTCTTTTTTTTTTTCAAAAATAATTCTTGCTTATCCATTCATTTATCTAATTATTACACATTCTTTATTTCCTAGTATCAAAAGTTTCAATGATATGATAGAAAAGACTGGCATTACTTAGGGTCAGATCAGATATGACAAAAAGTGAAAATAATATCTTAAACAAAATGAAGCTTTGCTCCCCACACACATATTACTTCTAAGGTGAGTAGGTGACATGACAATTTCATCATTCTCTGCTTCCAGGGTCTGAAGATTTTCTTTTCCTTATCCATCAGCACTATAATGTTGTGTTCATCTACATGATCAGGCAGAGTTTTTTTTCCATAACCTCTGTGTTCCAGCCCTCAAGAAGGAGTAAAGGGGACAAGAAGTCGTGGTTAATCCCTTTAAAAATGAGTGGTGGTTGTGCCCATCACTTCTGCTCATATAATTAGTAATTAGTCCTCTGTCTCTGTTGCCTGGTCATGCTTATCTTCAAGGAAACATGGCTTTTTTCCCACGTGAGTAGATGAAAAGAGATTTATTACAATTAAAAAACATGAGGAGGGTGAGTTTGTAGGAACAGCTATCAATTTCTGGTACAGGTCTCATTTTAATGTTATAGATTCATGAACTGTAGCCAATGCAGGGAAACACATCCCAGGTTTTTAGAATCAGAGCCCAAGTCACTGGGGTCTGATGGATGGTAGGTAGGTAGGTTTGGAGTCAGACAGATCTGAGTTGGTTACAGACTGTCTGAATTTTTGGAACTGTGAAATGAGGATAATTTCCCTCTTTAAGCTTCTCTTGAAGGTTTTCTGGGATGGTAAATGAGTTTATTTGTGAAAGTACCTTTCAGGAATCCAGTACTTCATCAGGACTGAATCAGACATGGGTTCGTTTCTACTCTAACTTTGCAGTCACAAAATAGATGTATTTAAACATGTACAAGTACCATGAAAGTATACCTGAAATATTTGTCATTATTAATCTAATTCTCATTTAAAGTCTATATTTCTGCACAACTTGAGTTAATAGTTGTCTTAGTTACTTTTCTGTCATCACTGAGACAAAATATCCAACATCCAAAGTTAAAAGAGGAAAAGTTTATTTAACTCAGAGTTTGTAAAGGTTTCAATCCATAATGGCTCCAAGGCAGGGTGGCACATGGCAGAGTGGTGATAGGTCATGGCAGTGGAATACAGCAAAAGCAGTAAGAGAGAAGGGAGAGAGCTCTTTCTGTCTCTCCCTTTTTTTTTCTTTTTCTTATTTAAAAAAAAATAAAAGTACAAAAACATATTAACAAACAGACACCAATTAGCATAAAAAATAGTACAATCACAACTGATCTATAGACAAGGTGACATGGTCTCAACAGTGGTTATTGCTTTATCCATTGATATCTTCGAAGT
>PVLD010020647.1:0-33413 GCA_004027595.1 Dinomys branickii | reverse complement strand
CAGCATCCAGAGCTAATTCCCTTCTATGTTCTCTATAATTCTGTATTTCCTCAGTCGTTTTTGTATTAGCAGAAATGAAGATAACTTTATATTGTACAGCATCCAGTGCAAATTCCCTACTATCTTCTCTATAATTTGGTATTTCCTTTAATGTTTTTGTGTTAACTAATGTGAAGATAACTATGTAATACAACATCCACTGCTAATGCCCTACTATATTCTGTATAACTTGGTATTTTCTGTATTGTTTATGGCTTTTCTGGTTCATATGTCTCCATTCTTTTGTCTTTAAAATAAAATTTAAAAAAAAAATAAATGTTAATTTCTCTTTTTAAAATTGTCATAAGTTATTAACGTTAAAGGAGGTCCTTGAAAACCAAGGAGAAGGAAGAATGTGAAAAACAGATAATAGTGGTATCATCATTGTTCAGGATTTTGAAGTTATTGCATGTTGTGTCTCTTACTTCTTGATAGCCAGACCTCTAGACCAACTGTTCCTTGGGAGCTAATCTAGGCCAAATGCTCTGGGAAGCCCACAGTATATAAAACAGTTAAAACTCCTACCTTCTAGGATGTCTATTTATCAGGGAAAGAGATATAAACAGAGTAAATACATAAAATATAGCATGTGTTAGGGGGCAATACATGAAGAAAAAGGAAGTTAAGAAGAGAGATCCCAAGTGTTAGAAGTAAAATCACCTCAGAGTGGTGAAAAGTACATTTGTAGGGAAGGGTGCCCAAGGGAGGAACTGTGAAGTCAAAGACTCAGAGCTGAGGGTCTGGAGCAGTCAAAGGACAGCAAGGAGACTCGGGTGGCTGGAGAACAGGCAAGAAGATCAGATGAGGGTGATCTGTCTGGATTCTACTAGAAAGGTAGGCCTTTCTGGCATTTGGGAAATGGAGACTCACAACGTCACCTGCATATTAAATGCTGTAACAAAGTCCGCCAAAACTGCCATGTTTAATGTTGGTATTCAGACGTTTCTCAAACTTTCCCACACATGTCTTTTTTGCATCAGTTTGTGAACTCTCCTTTAGAAGGAAGATCAAGTATCTTACTCTTCCTTGTGTTTGCTTAAACGTATTCTCATTAAATTGTTGAGAGGGTCAACCATCATTAGGCCAGAATTATTTAATATACAAGGTCATTGTGCCTTAAAGGAAGAAACTACCAATCATTTATTAAAGGTCCTTTCAGTAGATAACATTTCCATGAATGGACTGGGTGTCCCATCCCTTCATTCCTGTGTCTTCCCTTGAATGGTAGGTTAGGATTAGCAACCCAGGTAGACTACGGCATAGACTATCTGCTCAGCAGATCCTGCTCCGGGTTAGTCAACTCTGCTTTTACTGCAGTCTTGACAAAAAGTATCAAGTAAGTTCCTAGTTAATTAGTAAATGAACCTAGTCTTTGTTTCTCACTTGGTGTATTTCCTGTGTATATTACTGATTGAGAATTAGGTACTCAATCTAACACAACGCAGAGAAGGAGAGGGATATAAACAGCAAGAGATACAAGTTTAATGCAGGTGCGAAGGGGGTCAGCACCAGAACAGCTGTGCTAGGTCTCTGAAGACAAAGGAAAGGGTTGGAGCTCATATGCACTCTGTGGGGAGGGGCCACATTGTAGCTGACATAGGCGGCTTGGGGTGTCATACTAAGGAGGGATTGGATTACCCTTGGTGGGTGTGGGCTTTAGCAAGGGCAGCTGGGTAAGAGAAACCACAGGGGTTTCTGGGAAAGGGGAGCTAGACACCATTATATCTCAGCATTGGGCCTTCGCCACAAGGGCTGAGTGGGTCTCAGGTGGGGCCGATCAATTACTTTATTAACAGGTGAGTCCACAAGGAAGAGGGCTAAGTGGTCGAATTTGGGGAAATCTCCCACAGGAACTCCTTGTTCTTTCTACTGAAACATGGGTAAAATACAGAATTTATTTACATGTGTAAAATATTAACATTTTAAATAATTCATAATAAAAATAGAAATTTTTTCAAAATACCAATGAGAAAAATATATAGTTTTATTTTCTAGAGACATTATAATAGTATCTGTTTTAGAAATTTTAAGAAATTTACAAAATAACAAATACTAATACTAAAGATTATTGCTAAAATAGCAACCAATCCTAATGAATATTTTCAAAGCTTCTTTGCTGACTGTATCAGTCAGGGTTTACTAGAAAAACAGATATAACATAAGATTTACAAATGTACAAGAAATTACAAGTTTGGCTTACAATGGTCAGGCAGAGTTGGATGAGGAAGCGCGCAGAGGGTGTCTGCACGCTGGAGATTGAAGAGCCCAGCCCCAGGCCTGGAGCGCACCGCAGTGCCCCTGCACGTCCCTAGCAGGAGGCTGATGGGCCTGCGGCGGAATGCTGAAGAATCTACAGACAAAGCTGGAAAGCCTACACCAGAAGGCTGAAGACTACGAGGCGGAAGCTGAACAGTCAGCACCGGAAGCCAGGAGACGACCACGCTGAAGGCGAAGACTGGAGCCCCTCGGAAGAAGCAGCAGCCGGTCCTTCCTCAGTTCCCTTCTTTAATGCAGCCTACTTGCGGGGGGTGGGGGGGGGCATGTTTGGTCCTCTACACCCACAACCTCTGCATGCCCTCCTCTTGCATAGGGTCAGGATGAATACAAAGTAAGCACCCAGGCTCCCTGCTGAGTCACATAGCCAAAATAAACTCCTCAAATTGATACAATAAACAACCCAGCAGGGGAAGGGCATGTCCTTTCACCCCAAGATGCAGAACTGCTGAGTCACTCAGCCAAACCTCTAGACGCCCCAAGTTCACACAATGTATTAACCATAACACTGACAGACAGTTATACATTTACTAAGATATTGTCAATCATCTAGGGAATTTATGTACCCATGGGGAGCTGTACCCATGGGGAGCAGGTTTCATGCGTACATAGTTTATAAGAAAAGCATGAGTGAGTAGATTTCAGTAGAAAACACCTTACCCACCAACAGCTTGCTTATTACTTGTGTGACTTTTTTGTTTTAACCCCAAACTAAGACTGTGATGAATGAAAAGCAATTGAGAAAAAAATGAATAATTGAAATGGTGGAGGGAAACTCTACCCCTACATAATTTTCACCCACCCTCAAATGACTTTGCCTTTGAAAAGTTGTTTCTCCACCCTTCATAAATACAGCATATTCATAATTCTGCAATTGTGCCTTAACCTTCTAACTTTTTACTAACACCTCCTCACTTGAGAGTATTTTCAAACATACCAGATAACTAGAAAACAGTCAGAAATATTAGTGTCTGTAAAATGTAAATTGAAAATAATTTATGAGGAAAGAAGTTCATTAAATAAGAAAATTGCCATAGTGAAACAGAGCGTGTAATTTTACATCAGCAAGCTTTACAATTATTATATGTGTTCCTAATTTGAGATTTATACTTTGAATATTAATAATATATCTTTGATCCCATGTTAACAAAAGAAGACACAATTTCAGGGTTTCAGACAGTATTCATTATACATAATTTTTATTTTTTATTAGTACGTGTTTGCAGTACATAATAATTACATTTCTCATGGAGAGGTAGTACACGTACATAACATGTCTCAATTCTTTTTGCACCCCCTTCCCCTCCCTCCTCTTTTTCTCCTCCCTCCATCTCTTGGCCCCTGTCCCTTTTAGAAAAGATCTATCTCCTATTTCTTATTATGTATCTTTTATTTTGTTCTTTATTTATAGTTGAGGTTACTTATATAAGAGAATACAGTATTTAGAATTATGTGTGTGGTTTATGTCATTTAACATTATGGTCTCAGAGTGCATCATTTCCCTAGAAATGACTGAGGTTTATCCTTCTTTATGGCAGATGTTACGCATGCGTGTGTGTGTGGTGGAGGGAGGGTGTGTAACAGGTGGGGGACCAAAGACAGAGACACAGGCAAGTGGATAATTTTAAAATGAAATAAGAAATGTATAAAAATTAAGCTTGGTGTAGTGGCACATGTCTGTAATCCCAGCACTCTAGGAGGCAAAGGGGAAAAAAGGGATGGGTGACTTTTAAACCACATGCAAGATTAAGTACCACAATCTCTTATACAAGAAACCTCAACTATAAATAAAAAGCAAAATAAAAGATACATAATGAGAAATAGATCAGTCTTTTGGAAAATGGACAGAAGGAAGGAGAGGACTTCGAGGAAGGAGAGAGGAGGAAGGGGAAGGGGACACAAAAAAATTGAGATGTGTTAGGTACATGAACCACCTCCCCATGAGAAATGTAATCACTGTGAACTGCAAACACATACTAATAAAGAGATAGCTCAGCGCAAAAGACTTTAATTCAATCCTTGTACCACATACACACACACACACACACACACACACACACACACAAAGATCCATTATTATTTGTATTATAGTAGGATTAAGAATCTAAGTCCACTTACCTTTATTTATACATATATAAACACAGATATAACACACTCTGAGAACTGTAAATGCATAGAAATTACATTGCATAAACTGTTGTACAGTCCTGGGAAACTGGAAAGCATGTGTAGGTAAATCAGAAGCCTCTTCTGTCTTATCAGTCACTGCTTCTGACTTTTAGACATGGTGCAAGAATTATTTAATGGCAAGTTTTTCACTTAATGAAATAAAAAAGAAATTATTTGGAATGACTAGGCCCACTTAAAAGATAAAGAAGGTGTTATGGCTTGTGTCTAAATGTCCCTCCAAAGCCTCATGAGGTCATGGAGTAGGTGTCTAGACTTTTTATTGATCCATAGTCCATTGCTGGGATTATGGTATGAGTGCTACACCTGCCCTGGGGTGGGTAGTTTGCAAAAAATATAAGAGAGGGAAAGAGGCTTGTTCTTTCCTGTTTCTTGCCCTTTTGCTCTTGTTGTTTTTGTGATCTTCTGCCACCATGAATAGTTGCCCTCTACCATGAGCCACCCTGCCTTGGAGCCAGCTGAGTATGGACCAAAACCTCCACAAACTGCGAGCTAAATACACCTTTCCTTCCTTCATTTTGGACGTCCTTAATTTTGTCCCAACAATGAGAGAAAAGTAACTAAGACAGAATTTGGTACCAAAGGAGCAGGGTCATTGCTATGACTATGTCTGACCATGTGATTCGAGAGCCTTTGGAAATGGCGTGTGGCAAGTGTTTGGAAAGGTTTGCAGACATCACCTGAAAGAGTAGAGCTGGAACACCTTCGGCTGTTCTGTGTGGGAGATTCTGGTCAAAGCTCAGAAAACCATAAGGCTGGCAGAAATCTTGCTGGTAAAGACCAGGCTTGGGAGGTTTCTTCTGGGAAGAAGGACTGCATTGGTTGTTCGATTCCAGATGATGTATGTTATGGCTTGACAGAAAGTTTGTCTGCATTTTGCTCATGTCCAGAGACTTTGTCTAAAACTGAGATGAAGGGCAGTGGATTAAGTAATCTGGAAGAAATTTCAAGGCAGTTGAATATTAGAGTAGTGGCCTGGCTATTGTTGGGAGCTTCTAGGCAGATTTATGTTGAGAATCAAGAGCAAAGAGCCCAGCAGGATGATTTAAAATGTGAGTTTTAAATCACAAAAAGCAAGGAAGCTCTGGTAAAGCTGTGGATTACAAAGATAGAACTGAGGAGCTTTCCACTGGTGAGGAGGAACAGGAGAATAGAATAGATGGCCTGAGGGCATCACAAGAAGAAGCAAGTCTCCACCCTTTGCAGCCTCAAAACTGCAAAGATGAAAGACTTTGCTTTGAAGAGAAAGCCACAGAGCGCCATGTTCCAGAATGGTGGTTTCGGCCACACCAGTTTCCAGAATGACAGTGGCATAGAGAATTTGTTTCTCAGAACTGGATTCAGAGTGCCAGCAATCCAGGCACTCAACCCCTATGGCCAAGAGAGAGGAAAACTTGGCTATTGCTCCAGGTGGCAGCAGACTTTGGCATTATCCACGTGGCACTAGATTTAGGCACATGCAGAATGCAAGAGTTCTGAGGTTAAGGAGGCTTCCACCTAGATTTCAGAAGCCCTGGGAGGCCAGGCGGTGTGCTCCTGAGAGGGCAATGTGTGCAGTTGTGAATGAGAAGCCAAAAGTTCAGTATGGACTTCAGAAGTGTGGAAAAGCCAGGACTGTGGATTGTCTAAGGAAAGCTGCAAGGAGGGCACAAAGTGGGGCCAAGAGAAAAGCCATGGAAGCTACAACCACCAGAAGTGCCATAGGGGTGGAGTGCTTTTGGAGCACACAATGTGTCACAGATTGCTTCAAATGTTCCACATGGAACTATAGGACATAATGTTAGCCCTGCTGATTTTGGACTTGCTTTGGTCCCAATGCTTTTTATCCGTTTGTACTTTTTGGAATGGTAATGTTTATTTTGTGCCATTGAATGTTGAAAGTGTTTAACTTTTGATTTCTATGGGGGGCTTGTAACTAAAGAGTTTGCCTTACATCTCAGAAGAGACTGAGACTTGGATTTTTCAGTAATGCTGAACTGTTAGAACTTTGGCAACACTCAGAGATAGACTAAAATGTCTTTTGCATAAAGGGATATACACGAGTCTTTGGGGGGCCAGGGGTGGAATATTATTGCTTGTGTCTGAATGTTCCCCCAAAGCCTCCTGCAGTCATGGAGTAGGCTTCTAGATTTTTTATTGATCCATAGTCCAGGACTGGGATTATGGGTGTGAGTGCTATATTCACCTAGGGGCGGGTAGTTTACATACAATACAAGGAAGAGAAAGAGGCTCGCTCTTCCCTCTGTTGCTTACCCTTTCACTCTTGTGCTTTTGCTATCTTCTGCTACCATGAACAGTTGCCCTCTGCCATGAGCCACCCTGCCTTGGAGCCAGCTGAGTATGGATTAAAACCTCCACAAACTGTGAGCTAAATAAGCCTTTCCTTTCCTAATTTTGTGCATCAGATATTTTGCCCCAGCAACAAGAGAAAAGTAACCAAGACAGAAGGTTAGACTTTTAAAAGTCTAACAGTGATATGCATAACAATGTAAAAATAAATTACAGATGGTCTAAAAATCCAAAAGTTAAATAAACACCATAGCAATTTTAGAAGGAACTTTGGGAAAATAGTTTTGATGGTAGAAGCCTCTCTAAGAAAGAAAATATGAACACCTAAGAAAAGGTTGCTCTTCTATTTACACAATGTGAATATTCCACTGGGACCATCCCTGCCCACGTCTTATGTGTGGGCTTCACATCATTATCTCCTTTCAAAGAGAACATTGTGAAAAGGGGTAGAAATAGGGCAACTTTACATAGTAACCTGACCAGCACTACTTTAGCCAGGTGATTCAAGTTAAACTGATAGCAGTAAAGTTGACAGCAGACATTTTATAGATGTGTTGAGAGGAGCACTTTGTCTCTATAGTAAACAAGAGTCTAGTTCTAATAGAATTTAGAAAGACCTGACAAATCAAAAGTGAAGAAGTATAAGGCTGAGCATGGGAGTGCATGCCTGTAACACCAGCGCTTGGGATCCTGAGGCCAGCCTGGATTTCATAGTGAGTTAAAGGCCAAATGGAACTACATAGCAACACCATGTCTCAAGAAAACCAAGTCTGAAAATTTCTTACAGCCAAGAGGATCCTAAGAGACACAATGAATACATTTATTGAGGTCATCTGAATGGAGCCCTGGGACAAAAAAAAAAAAAAAATAGGGATTAGATAAAATCTAAGGAAATCTGAGTAAAGTATGAACTTTAATATAATGTATCAATATTGGTTCATGAATGGGACAAAATGACCACATTAAGGTAATAATAAATGACCACATTAAGGTAATAATAGGAAAAATTGGATGTGGGGTACATGGAAACTTTTATAATCTTATTTTTTCTGTAACTTTGAAACTTCTTACAGTAAAGCATACTGAAAATATCCTTTCTATGGTAAATGAAGCCAAGTGTTACGGTTTGTGTCTACATGTCCCTGCAAATCCTCATGCAGTCATGAGGTGGGCTTCTAGATTTTTGATTGATACATAGTCCAATGCTGGCATTATGGGTGTGAGTGCAACACCGGACCCCAGGGTGGGTAGTTTGCATACAACATAAAGGAGGGAAAGAGCCTTGCTCTCTGCCACTCTTCTCTTTTTGCTCTGGTTGCTTTTGCTGTTTTTCACCACCATGAACTATTGTCCTGTGCTGTGTGCCACTTTGCCTTGGAGCCAGCCAAGTATGGACTGAAATTCACTTTTTTTTTTTCCCGGTACCGGGGATCGAACTCAGGACCTTGCACTTGCCAGGCAAGCGCTTATGCCACTGAGCTATACCCCCAGCCCCAGCCAAGTATGGACTGAAACCCTCACAAACTATGAGCTAAATAAACCTTTCCTTCCTTAATTCTGGGCATTGGGTATTTTGTCTCAGCAGTAAGAGAAAAGTAACTATGACACCAAATAACAGAGAAAATACCTGAGAGAAAATACTTGAAAAGATACAAAAGGAAATATATTATACCCCATTAATCTACTAGGCAGAAACAACCTACCCCAAAATGTAGTGCCTTAAAATGATGTCTTTATTTTACTTAACTCACAAGTATGAGAATAGACAGGGCCCAGTTTTATCATATGCAGAGTCCTTCATATTCTTGGTTCCTTCTCCTACTGCGTGGATGGACTACAAAGCCTGAACCAGCCAAGAATGTCTGCAGTGGTGTCGGTCTCGGTCTTGTTCTCTGTCTCGGTCTCAGTCTGTCTCTGTCTCTCTCTCTCTCTCCCCCTTGTATTTCCTGCACTCAGTCCTTCCAGCCAGGCAATTTTAAGGGAACTCTGGCATGGTAGGTCAGAGCTCCAAAGCTACTTGTCTCAAAATGAGAAAATGTGCATCACCTTCTATGAGCCAGGGCACCTTTTTGAGCTAACAAAGTCAGGCAGCATCACATCCCTGCGTTTTAGACATCCTTGAAGTCTCCAACATAAGCTGTAGGTTTAAGGAGAGGAGTGGCAAGGTTCTGGAACAGCATGTGGGCCCCCAAAATTACCATGACTATTTTTTTAAACTCCTACAAATAAAAAAGGAATATCTGATGTATACACACTATAAAATAATGAATGCACTTCACTAAAGTTGATGTAGAAAATAAACATACAAAAAGATGCGTCCTCACTAAATTAGGGGAAAACACACTAAAACATCATCGTGTGTGGTTTTGGGAATGAGAGATCTAATAAAACAAAGCGTTTCACTGACATTGCAGCACAGCAAGCCTTCCAATCAGCCCCAGGCTTGGAGTCAGGAAAGCCTGCCCTGCCACTACAGAAGAGGAGGAGCTCTTTGAAGGCTACCATGAAGGCTGTTGATTCTTCATTCTTCATGCATGTTCTAAGCTAGCATTCATAGTTTTCTTCCTTGTGGTAGCCCATTTAATTCAGAAGAAGCCTGCTAATGTCCCATCCTTGTCACTGATCATAGATGACAACATTGCTTTCCTAATGACTAATCACTGAAATACTCATAGCTAGAAAAAAAAAAGGAAGAAAATCACAAATGTCTTGTAAGACAGGACATCACATAAGCAGAATACCACACAAATGTCAAAGTGAACTCAACAACACAATTGATTATGTCTGGAAACATAATATTAAATGGGGAGAGCAAGTCCCAGAAGACTACTTACAAGTGACCCTATCAATATTTTAGAGCTCAAAACCAAGTAAGAGCAACAGTGTATTTTTAAGAAACAGATACAATTGATTTTAAATTGTATTAGGAAGTATATAACCCAGATAGATAGATAGATGGATGGATAGATGGATAGATGGATAGATGGATAGATGGATGATAGATAGATAATAACAATTATAACAATGCTCTGTGGAGACTTATGATAATTCCCAGTAGCTAGAAAGAAGGAGTCACCTCATAGAAAGGTAAAGAGAGTCAATTGTAACAAATGGTGATGTATTCTGTAGGAAGTGGAAGAGAGGAGGTGCATGTAGTGCACTACATATCAAGTCCAAAAATAAAACTTAAAATCAATAAATTAAGCAATAAACAAAAGGCCAAAAGGACTAAAGAGAAACAGCTCAAAGAGTTAACACATTTGCACCTGGGGAGTGGGCTTGAGGAGAGCTACAGCACATTTCTGCTACACTCCTTCTTAGTCTTTCTCTGTTCTTTGTTAATAACTTTGTTTATGATGCCCCTTGATAAACATTTAATTGTGTAAAAATTACAAAATGGAAAACTATACAAGGAATTTTTTTATCAGAGTTTAGAAACTCTAGGATGATTAGGAATCCTGAAGAACAAAAGGACACTGAAAATAGAAAGGTTGAATGTTAATCTAACCTTGGTCCTGCCATCAATGAGCCAGGTAGTTTGGAAAAGCAGTTAAACTATGTGATCGGACAACTTCATCTGGAGTTTGCATAGGTCATCGTAAAGGGAACTGCAATTCTAAAACTCTTTTACTATTATTTTTACTATTATTTTACTGTTTTTACTATTTTACTATTTTTACATTACTATCTTTTACTATTATTTTTGTAGACTATTGTATTTCACTTTTGATCAGTTACTATTATCTCTCCGTGAGCTCTCACTTGGGCCCATTATTCCTTTGCCACCACCTCTGCTGGACTTGCATGCTCAGTGCACTGGGACATCGATTGAGAAAAGGTTCTTTTACACTAAGATCTTCAAAAGTAATGGGAAAAGGCTCCCCTCTGCCCCTTGCTCTATCACTGTACAAAGAAAGTTTATTCTTAATAAAAAGTATGAAGGCAGGAAAGGAGGGAAGGCCAGAGAGGTAGAATTTAACTCTACTTCTATCTATTCCACCTCTATCTTGCTGGTAGAACAGTTTCTATGCTTGTTCCAGACCATCTCTGTTTCATGCTGAGATTGTATGCTTTGAACTTCAAATCTTCAAAAAGAAAAATAGCACAAAACCTTCCTGTGTGAAGGTTTCCTTCTTTTGGACTTCCGAGTTCTGTAGGATCCACATACACTGAAATCGTTTTCCCTACAAAGAGCAGCGGTGCTAGTTTCAGGAGGTAGATTCTGACGGCCTGGGTGAGCAATGGTGCCCAGACACCAGGAGAATTCAGGCTGATCCAAAGGTCTGCTACATATATTATCCTGATATTACCACTTTATCACTACATTAAGGATTCACCTGAGGCCCATGTTTTAAACCTACATTTATGTGGAATCATCTAAAAAATAACATCAAGTCTAACTCCTCAAAGAAAAATGAGGAACTTTTATTTTAAAATTGAGTAGTCAAAGCCTTTTTATCTGTATTCCTGCTGTTGTATATCTGTATAGCCCGCCATTACACCATGGACTGTCCTATTTATTGGTCATGTTTATCACTCACTCTGTTCTGTATCCTTAAAGGCCCATGGTACCAATAAAGCAAAATTATATAACTCGGAACCACTGCTGGCCTTTTACCTCAGCACTCTTGGATGTTTTGTTTTCATATTTCTAATTCTATTAGAAGTTGTGAAGAAGTGTGCCTGTCTTGTTTCTATTTCTCTTTTTTATAACTGTGTCACTTGTGGTTTTCTGATATATTCTTCCCAGTGAAATTTAATTATATGGGATCAAGGTTATGTTTAAGAAAAGCTTAGGTTATGTTTAATATGAATAACTTTATCCAAACTACTGTGAATCATAAATCTCCAGGGGAAAAATAATCATGAGTTGAGTCCATTTGGTTTCTTTATTTGTGCTGTTTGCAGCTGATTATTCAAGAGTGCCACACTGGCCATTGCATAATGATAGTAATCTATTATCTTTGAAAAGTAAGTAACGATGATTTTGATCCATTTAACACAATAAGCACTGATTGGACACTTGTTTTGTGCAAAGCCCTGTGCTAAGTATTACAAGAAATAATAAAATGAGCAAAACAAGATGGCTCTTTCTGAATACACGTTCTTCCAAAGTAGACAGAAAAAGACGCAATTTCTTTCACCTGAAGGATTTTAGAAGGCTTTTAGGAGGAATAAAGATTTGACCTGGTTTTTTGAAAAATTGACAATAATGTCACAGAATACATAGATAGTTGTGGAACAAAAATATACCTCAATAGCTGGGCGTGTTGTTGTATGCCGATAGTCGCAGCTCCGTGGAAAGCTGAGACAGGAATATCACTTGAGCCCAGGGGTTCCAAGCCAGCCTAGGCAAAAGAACACAACCCTATCTCAGAAAAAGCATATATACACACACATGTTTATCTAATAAAGAATGAATATTCTTAGCATCAAAGCACATATATACCAGACAATTCATAATGCATATCATGAATGTAATAATAATATCTTCAACATACATACAATGTAAGGTTACATAATAAGTTAGGAAAATGCAAACCCTCTATAACAGAAAAGTAATTAAAAAGCATATTTACAGGACAGGAAATATATGTGACCAGTAAGTACATGAAATAAATTCAACTTCCCTAGTAATCAAAGACATGTGAGTGAAAACAATTATATTTTTTAAGTCTTTCTAACTGCAAAGAACTTTAGAAAAATATTATTTAGGACCTTCATGGTATGATAAAGTGATCACTTTTCCATAAATTTATACAAATGCTCTAGAAAATAATTTGGAAATTCAAGTTAAGAGCCACAGAAAATTTTATCTCTTGTCCCTCCAACTATGCACCTGTTCCAAGCCTCTTCTGTTTCATGCTGTGAGTTTACACTTTGATCTTCAAAGCTTAAAAAAAGAGTACATCCTCTGTGAAGGTTTCCTTCTTTTGGATTTCCAAGTTCTGGAAGGTTACATAATTCCCCATCAAGCCACCTGTCATGAGAAAGTAATCGAAATATATCTA
Organism: Dinomys branickii; assembly: GCA_004027595.1. Taxonomy (NCBI): domain Eukaryota; kingdom Metazoa; phylum Chordata; class Mammalia; order Rodentia; family Dinomyidae; genus Dinomys; species Dinomys branickii. Next base: position 20,613 of record PVLD010020647.1, on the reverse strand, counting down.
CATTTTAAGTGGAATGACTTTCACTACTGAAATATAACTTAAAAAGCAGGTGAGATTGGGCTGTATCAGGGGATTGCAGTCAGGGAAAGGCCCTAGGATTGATCCTCAGCACCACTAAATAGATAAACAGAAACAAATTTTAAATGTTATCATATACACTTCTGATGAAATACAAACTTCTTAAAATTATATTTATGAAGAATTTTTTTGTATCGAGAAGATAGTAGGGAATTAGCACTGAATGCTATAATATATAATGTTATCTTGACATTTGTTAACACAAAAACAATAAAGGAAATACAAAATTATAGAGAACATAGTAGGAAATTACCACTGGATACTGTATTACATAATGTTATCTTTATATTTGTTAACACAAAAACAATAAAGGAAATCCAAAATTATAGAGAAGACAGTAGGGAATTAACACTGGATGCTGTACTATATAATGTTATCTTTGCATTTGTTACTCAGTTATACAGATGATGGCCTGTTCATTTAATCGATTTTCTCCACCCTCATCTCTGTTGTTCTCCCACCCAATCAGTCATCTTCCCTCTGATAATAACTGTACTTTTTGGTTTATTTACTCCCTTGGGCCTCACATTGGGAAGATACATGACTGCTTCAAATTATGCTGTAACAAACATGGGTATACCCAAATTGCTATGGCAGGAGGTGGAAAAGCACCCAACCTCAAAGATGGTAGATAGGCAGGAAACCAGGTTCACTATGGTCAAGCCCCCACTGAGAAGCCCTCAAGGCCATTGGGGGTCTGGTCAAGTAGGCAGGGTTACTCAGCCAACCGCCAAGCTCCGCCTCAATACAGCATGTCCAGAGGCCCGGTCCAGTCCTTGGGGTCGCCCATGTGGACCACTGAGCTCCACCCTGTTGCCGCATTGCCGGGGGCTGGGTCAAGTCCATGGGGTCACCCCCATGGACTGAAGGGCTCTGCCCCCTCGCTGAGCTGCCAGTGGCCCAGTCCAGGTCTTCAGGGTTCTCATGTAGCCTGGAGGGAGCCCCCTCCCACCTCAGGCTGCTAAGCTGCTGGTCAAGGCCCCCAGGGTCCCCTTATAGGCCACTAGTGTCTCCCTGCAGGCCGCCTATGACTCTTTGGAGGCTATCCCTTCCCAGCTAGAGAACCGGGTCTGGCCCCTAGTTCCAGGGCTTCACCTCCTCCCACCTCTCAATCTCCAGTGTTGCTGTTCCCCACCCCTTACAGCTGGGCACTGGGCACACTTACAATGCTGGGCACAAGTGGCATGAGGTCTCTCCCACCCATGCTCACTGTGGTAGTCCAGGGTGTGTACTAAGTTTAGTCATTAGTTCTAGAAGAGAATTGGAGGATTTTCTTAGGTCTGCTGTGTAGAGTATATTGTTGTCTCTCAGACTCCTGGACTGCTGCTTTCCATGTAATTTGTTGCTCTGGGTTCATACAAGGTTCACATATGCAAGCAATATGAAGTCCCTCTTGGTGCTCATATTAGTAGCTTAGGGTGAGTCCTGAAGCCCATGGACTCAGACCATTGCTGTCAGGAACACATGTTGAGTGTTTGGGTCACCAAGACTCAAGGTGCTCAGAGAGGGAGTTCAGGGTGGGAGCTGAAGCCCAGTAACTCATCTCGTGCTTCCTGCTTGATGTTGGAGTGAGAAGAGCATGGGGCCATGTGGTCCACCTCCATCTGCAGCTCTCTCTTACTGTTGTGCTGTAGTTCCCGTTTGTTCTTTGGTTGGATCCCTGGGAATTGCTGTGGCCCTGGGGTTGCTGCCACTGCTCTCTGCTGCTCTGTTGGTAGTTGCTAACACTGTGGAGAGGTAGGAGACCACAGCCTCAGGGCAGGCATAGAGCTGTGTGTGGTGGGCTGTGTACTGTTTGCTTTGACTCTGCCTTGCCTCTGGGCACTGATTAGAAAGGTTGCTGCAGAGTGGGGATACTGTTTTAGTGGCTGTTGTAACTTCTCATCTTCACACTGGATTTAACAACACCTCCCGACAATTACTGCCTCTTTTCTGGGCTGTGCTTTCTCCACTCTGGTTCTGGACCAGCTCTCAGAACTCCGCTCTGCTCTGGCTGAATTGGTAGAATCCCATGAGCATGGGCCTCTGAAGCTGAAGCTGCGAGTGCCAGAGTGAGGGAGTGGGCTGAAGGTGTGTTTGGAGCGGTGACTCCCTCCTTCTCTGCCTCCTCTTCCTCCAACTGTGCCATGGCAGCCCTCTGAGACTTTCCTCCAGGAGAGGTCTTGTTTTCTCTTTCTGAGGGCTTCAGTTCTCATTTCAGATCCTTCCTGGGTCCAGAGGACCCATTTCTCTCCTTCCTGTCTTTCTCATGTTGCTATATTCCAGTGTCTGGTTGGCAGTCCTCCAAGAGGATCTTTCTCTGCTGCTTACCCAGTCTCCATCTTCCCAGAAGACTTTATGAAGAATTTTTAAAGACATGGTAAAATGCTAATGACTCGCTATTCAGCAAATAAAATACAAACAGTGTCTATAGTATCTAGTTTATAAGTATATATATGGAGATAAGCACATGCATACATATTTACACATGCACACAATTTTTGTGCATTTCTTCATTGAGCGTATTTTACACTTAGCATTAAGAAAAAACTCCTTTCAAATCAATTTGATAACTTTCTGTCCTTCCTCCTGCATATTATCCAATAAATTTTAGGATGAGAACTACATATCTGCAACACCTGTAGCCTCCACCACTTGAAATATGCCTTTCCTTTGCAGGACCTTGAGCACTTTGTGTCACTTGCCCAAATCCAGTTCAAATCTGTTCTACTTCTTCACAAAAATTTCTCTTAAAGCAAGACCCCTAAATTATCATAACAGATTGAAGAGTTTACTTTTCCATTCTCTAGGCCTTTGATCTAAGAATTAATACAAAAAAGAAAACAGACTTTGAAATCACATTATAACCCTGGCCAAAGACTATTTCCCTTAACTTTCAGTCTTTCATTAATGCAAATCACATGCTTATATAAACCAAGATACTTAGGAAAACTATCTAAAATATGTGATCAGAAGCACTAAAGTTAAACCCTTATCATATATGTTACCATATATTGATGAAAGTACTCCCTACTTACCTATGTGGGGTAATATGGTATCCTGTAAGTCCAAGGTAATCTTGTTCATTCTCAATATTTCTGCTAGATTTTATAAAGGAAGAGGGAACAGATGCTGAGCTACCAAAGAAAGAAGACACAACCTTCCTAAAGCAGTATACATTTGAATTGCACTATTTTCAGAGCAAACAAGAGTTACTGTTAATTTTCTGAATCAAGACCAGCATTGGGTAAAACTGTGTAGCTGATTATTAAAAAAAAAAAAAAAAAAAAAAAAAAAAAACTCATTCCACAACTTCAAGCATAAAAGAAAAAATTCATTTGTTTTTCTTTAATTCAACCCCATTTTGCTTTACTTTTGACCCGACTAAAGGCAAAAGGCCCTCTAATCCCATCCCAGAGTTTTGTCAAAATCCAAAAGGCACACTTGACATCTGCAAAAAGAGGCAGATCTCAAGTATCCCTTTTGCCATAGGTGCTGCAGGTCTCTTCACTAATAGTGGCTGAGAAAATCTTGTAATCTCTTTGCTTACATGCATTCAGTAGGATGTGAGAATCTTCCAGGGGCCTGGCAACCTTAACTTCTATGGGCTCACCTTGCAGCCCTTCCCAGCACCAAAGCCTCTGAGCACAAACACACACACACACACACACACACACACACCCCGCCCCATGCCGTACTCCCACAGAGAATCCCATTCCAGGCCAGGAAAGCCCTGCTTCTACCGCAGCTTCTCTGGGATACTGAGTCTTTCCAAAACCCCTATAATCGCTCTCATTCTTTCACAATGGGCTATAAAGGCCCATCCTTATACCTAGGACCTAAGCCTTAAGACAAAGCTTCTCTCTGCTTGAGATTAGGAAGGGTTAGCTCTTGAAACCCTCAAATTGCAGGAAGGAATTATTTGTATTTTTATTTCTAAGGTAGCAAAGAGAAAACAAAACGAGCATGGCATACCTAAATTCAAAAAGTCTTAACATATTTATCCTACCTCATTCATTTTACTTCCTTAAGTATTATGTACTTCCACATCCCACAAGCACCCTGCTCAGTTCCATGCTATCGTGGTCTACACAGTCTGCCTTCCTCAAACCCCTGTCAGGTGCCTGAAGTATGCACACCTTCACACCCCTTTTCTGTTTGCTAACTGAAGCAACTTCAAGAGGTATTCTATTTTGCCTATGAAAAACCCCTTTCACTATTTCTTTTAAAGTTATTCTAAAATCTGGACTTATGTCTTCTATTAGGTGCTTCCAACTTCCTTCTTTCAGTTTAACTAATACTTAGTAAGTAAAAAATGTATGTATTTACATTGTGCAATGCGTTGTGATAAACATATTACTCCTGATGCCTTTGAGGATCTTACAGGATTAAGACTAAAATAAGGATAAAATATCTAGTAAAGGTGACATCCCCCTACCACTATTTGTGTCCCAGAAGTTCTTCCTAAAATGCCCCAACACTCTTCTATTGTACCCATAGGGTCCATGATCACAGGCCAAGCTAACAAGTGACAAAGAGAGAACCACATTCTCTTACTCTGACAGGCTGGTGTCTTCTGGCAGTGCCCTTCTGAGAACTCGCTACCCTCAGGACACTCTCTTCACCTCTGGCTAGGGGGATCTGATCTGAGAAATGCTATAGCTGCATAGCAGCTTCCACCCCAGAGGTCATTCTTTGCCAACCTTGAAAAGCAGGCAAATCTCAGCATTCAGATATTTCCAATACATCCCTTCCACCAAAGGGCTTGTCTTGAATTATATTCTTAAGATCTTGTAGCTTTCAATTTTATTTATAATACTAGTTAAGATCATGAAAACAACTCAAGGACAGAACAAATCATGAATACCTCTCTCTCATTCTCTTCTGAATTTGTCAGGTTCTGACTCTTGGCACAGCCTGAATGTTTCACTTTTACATTCACAAAGTAGCTCTTTTTCATAAGAGAAACGTTTTTTCCCTCTGTTCTTGCTGTTGTTTTCATTAGAGGAATCTATGCATCATTTTCTAAGATTCTTGCTTAAATATTGTAATATTCTGAAATATTTGCTAGATCATAAGACTCTAAATTTAGAATCTTAAGTCATTTGCTTTATTTGGACCTAAGATTTTAAAAACAATTAAACAAGCAAAATAAGTAAACCCTCAAATACAGCAATAATAAGTTAGGATTTATTTCCAAACAAACAATACAGGATTGCTCAGCCCAACCTCACCATGATAGAGATAACTTACTTCACCATTAGTAAAAGGCATAAAGAAGTGAAAGGATCCTGAGTAGTCAAAAGTATAACTCAATTGGAACCTCTGGTTAGTTCAAGAAATCCAAAGGCTAAATCAGAGGGATGCCAACTCTCCATTAAAAACAAGCCTTCTCCCTCCCAGCTGTTTCCACAAGAGGTAGATGTCCAGAGAAGCAGCAAGTAGCCTTGTGGAAACTGGGCATAACATTGGAAAAGGTTACTTTTCTTCCACATATTCATCCTCTCTGTTCCCAGGCCTCTATTTCCACAACTGCTTCAGAACCTAAAATTTGCCAATGGATCTGAAATAAATTTACCCCCAAATATCCTAATGGGCTCTTCTTGAACTGCATGTTAATCTGCCTGATGAAGCAAAGGTTTTGATGCATAGTATGGTAAAGAGGATACACACAGTCTCATGATGGTTAGTTGGAAGAAAACACAAACTATAATGATTTATGCTGAAAAAAGGAGAGAAAGGCATTGAGTCTAAATCATGCTACCGTGTGAGGAGATCGAGGGCTTGACCTGGAACTTGATGTCAAAATGCATCTTGAAAGTGCTTCTACCTGGACTCCCACCAGCAGCTCCAAGGTCACATGGTATGCCCTCTTTTCTAGTTAAATATGACATCCAAGCAGATCCTTTGCATCTCATGCAAGGTTACAAAACAGGGAAGGTTTTGCTATATTTCGGAGATGCATAATTTGGAGCTCAAGTTTCCTTTGAAGCATTCTGAGCTCTTAAAGATCATACATTAAATGAATTCCCATTTCTCATTTATGCAGATGAGGTTCCCAGAACAATATCTACACAATCAACACACCAACAGATCTCCCAGTGCCCAACTGCAGGTGAGGGGCTACTTAGCCTGTTGTTAGTTTGTAGGCTCTAAAAGATGATTTAGATATCGTCTTTCCCAGGGAAAGCCTCTGCCTTGCCTGTGCAATCTGTCATACATTTTTAAAATGAGGATGATAACAGTACCTAAGTTATAGGAAGATCAAATAACTTTTAAAATGCCTTAGACAAGAGTGTAGAAAATTGTAAGTACAGTAAAAACTTTGTTTTCAAGCATAATTTGTTCTTGAAACATGCTTATTTCCAAAGCACTTGTACATTGTTGAGGACCACTACAAGGTGGCTCTGAGCAGGATTTAATATTAACCAATTGGCTTTTCATATTTACTTGGGAGTAGTCCAAGTCTTAGGCACCCTGTCTGCAGATGGGCAGCTGATTCATAGCAAGTGAACCTCTATGAGTCGCTGGTCACTGCTGAGGCCTGTATTGGCCTGTGACGCTATGACACTTCAAGGACAAGGTGACCTGACCGCAGGTGCGGACATTTGGCTCCTACTTCCATTAACTTTAAGGAAACTGTGGCTTGCAGCTCTGCTGTGAAGGCCTTCCTGGACATAACACAGAGCTCTCCTAAATTAACATAATAATACTTGGAGGAGTCCTTGAAAGGATTCCCAAATCCTGCCCAGATTCCTGCTCAGATTCCTGCATTTTCTTCAGTACTTCTGTCCCTTATTTAAAAAACCTAATAAAAACGGGTGACCCAGAAGTCTTTGGATAATTTAGAGAATATAGAAGCTGGAAAGGAATTAGTACCCCTGGAAGCCCAGAAATCATATTCCATTGTCTCATTTTTTATTTACGCTTTCGTCTGTCCACTTGCTTGGGAGATTGTAGGCCTGATCAGCCTGCAATCATTTAGGGTTATTTAATCTAGTCTTCATTATATATCAATTTCCCCATACGAAATAATGGAAACTCAGATGATTTGTTCCACCATGCAAAATCATTCACATCAAAATGATTACAATACAGTAATGTGATACAAAATAATAAAGAAAATACAAAGTAAAAGAAAAATAGATTAACCAGCACTTATTTTTGAAAGCCTTCATGTGTGAGGGAGATGAGAGGAATGTTACTGTATTGGATCACTTCTTTACTAATGGAATCACTACTACCTATTGGCTCAATGGAATCTTTGTTTTCATGTAACTTTAACAAGGAACCTGTCTAGTGATCCTTGTTTTGACCTTCTTTTGAGGACCTCATGGAAATGTGACTCATTGCTTGCAGTGCTATAGTCTCATTTGGGCAGTGCTTTTCTGCAAAATTTTTCACTTTCCCATGTTTTACACATCTCCCTAATCTCATTTGAAGTGAGGGACTCCTCTCCCTTTTTCTCCGCCTCTGCAGATTAGATCTCCTCCATAATGTCCTGCTGATGGGAGAGGATCACCCATAATCCCAGAGAGAGTGAGAGACAGAAACAGAGAGACAGAGACAGACAGAGACACAGTGACAGAGACAGGACAGAGAGAACCATTGGCTTAGTTGTGATCATGTGACATTTGGTGTCACATGCTACTCATACTGCCAGACATTGCTCATTTACCAAGTTAAGTTTTATTAGAAAGCTTTGCTCATCTTGTGGAACACTCACAAAACAAGTTACTCACAATCCAAGGTTTTATTTTACTTAACAATATGGGACACTGCTGTTACCTACCTCATAAGATCAACGGGAGCTTCACATCCATAGGGAACATTTTAAGCTTAGATAACACAGAAAAAATTTAAAGGTTGATTCTCAAAATAAAAGTAGGCTTTCACAAATTACTCTAGCACAAACACGATCAACTTAATCCTATATTAGGGGCTATCTTGAAGAAAGCAGTGGCTCTTATCTGTTTCCAAGGCAATCATACTTTAAAGCAAGATATCTTTACTTCTTTCATGCCTTTCTCCAGTCACTTCTTTTTGTAGTCATGAAAGAAAGGATGAAGCTACTCTTCACCAAGTCAGCCTGAGTGATGGGCCTCAGTAACGCAGTCCTGCAGCTCGTCCTAGGCCTAAAACTTTTGTCCTCTCTTCCTCTGCTAAGACAAACACACCATACTATAACCTATAAAATTCCAATTTATGCAGCATCAAATACTTCAGGTTTTCAAGAGTATAAACACCATATTTTTAAAACAATAATTCAGTAAATATAAAATTAATATATCCTCAAAGAAAGAAGACAAATGATTCTGAATTTCAGAGCTCTCTTGTCTTTTACTTTATGGAATTAATGAAATAGTATTTCCATGAATTAGGATGCCATGTGATATTTAAATTCAGTAAGAGAAAACACTAGGAAAGGAGTTTGGAAAGTATTCAAAAAAAATCTTAGTGTAAACAACATGAGACCTCAAAAGCAAATTATATTTACAAAGATTTGCATCTAACAAAAAATTGAGATGTGTTAGTTACATGTACTAATTCCCCACAATGAAGATAATCGTTATGTGCTGCAAACATGTACTAATAAAAGTAAAAAATCCAACAATGTTCAAAAAATGATGATAGCATTTAATGAAAAAAGATTTGCATCTTGGTCATGACATGCCAAATATAATTCCTAATGTAATAAAATAACATAGTTTTTCTATGTTATGTACAAATTTTAAAAGACTTGTTTCTACAGACAAGAAGTTAAAGATAACAAAAATGTAAACACTAATATATTGGAGTTAAAATCATGAAAGGATATTTTTATTCCTTTGATTTTTATCTTGCTTGGACAACAAATTTTAAAAGCAAAAATTATGGGAAAATACTGCTTTCTCTCTATTCATCTGTGTGTAGCTGAAGGCATTTTATTACAAAAAAATTAATTTTAATGTAACTGGAAATATTTTAATGGTGATTACTAGTCTTGATAATTGAAAACAGAACTGAAAAGTTGAACTAGTACTGAAAGGCTCACAAGAACCCCTTCAGTTCAGCCCACACTTTTAGTAGCTTTTCAAGCTTTCAAGTGAAGAACAGGAAGATGCCCAGAGCAGCACTGGCTCAAAGAGAACAAGCAGCCCACTGGGCACTGAGCAATTCACAGGGAGGTTTTTGTCTAGGATTATTTTTAGAGTCTACTCACTCAAGACAGAAAAAGAGACTCAAAAATAAAAGTGGATCACAATTGCTTCAGGAATGTGAATAATTTTGTACAATGAACATTTTTTATTTCCAATTATTACCATTGAAATGCATAGCTTAAGTGCTTCAGTTTTCTATGCCCTTGGTCAAAGCTTGTCAGTACACAAGCGTTGCAAAACAATAGGGTACAACAAGATTTAAGAAATACCAACTCATAATTTAAAAATAGAAACACTAGTGCACCGGAAAGTAGAGGAAACAGTAGATAAATCACACCCCAGCAGGTAGATGCAGTGGCTCTGCATCTATCTCCTAAATCAAAATGAACCTTTAGCCTTCTCAAACTTCCTTCTCAGTCACAGTGATGTTTACTAGTCAGATCTTAGCAATTTTCATCTCAGACAGACATTTGACTGCCAGGAAGGAATAGGAAGAATAGTGAAAATATTTGATTAACAAATAAGTTGAAATAAATGGTATCAGCATGATATTGTCACACTATAAAGATAATGACTAATTCTGCCTGGGACCTCAAAGAAGTCTCCACAGCTGAGCTGGAAAATGGATTTCCTCTCATACCCACACAGATGCTGGCTGCTGGAAGTGTGTCAGAGGAATTGTGAAGTCACCTCCGTAATTAATTGATGATGTTGGTCACAGGCAGAAGGTGACGTGTGCGTTGTACTGTGTGTGTGTGTGTGTGTGTGTGTGTGTGTGTGTGATGTGTGGTCTGTGTGGTGTGTGGCAGGAAGAGATGGAATAATAATTTAAGAGCCCTTAAGGAGAAGGCAACATGTCCTTTGAGCTATGCCCAATTACAGTTCCCTCAATGTGCCCTGCTTTTTCTACTCTCTAAGGCTTGTGCAATTCCCTCTGCCTGATGCACCCTCCTGGGCTGGCTTAATTGCTGAGGAGCTCTGTGAGTTTTCAGTAAGAATGAGCCCGTGAGCAGAGAGAGACGAATCTCCCCTTTCTGATCCAGACCAAGACAACTTGAGAAAAAGTACAACTAGGGACCAGGCACATATCAGCCTCAAAAAATAAACCATGGAAGCACCAAACATTTCAGGAGATACCCGTCAGTTACAGTATAGACAGGGCCAGACTGAAAAGCAGCAGTCAGGATACGCCAGTCATCACTGAGAAAGCAGTGCGACTGCTCTGAAAATTAGGGGGAAGAAGATCTCACAAAGTTCTCCCTCGCGGGAAAGGCAGCGGTAAGCTATGAGGGGTGAGGAGGAGTCGGCGAAGCAGTTCAGCACGGCTCGCTGTAGGCACTGGAAGCAGAATACTGGAGGGGAGTGGGTGGCACCCCACAGCAGGGTAACTGCGCTGGCACCGAGCAGCAGGAGCGGGACTGCACAAAGCAGCTGAACACAACCAGACTTTGCCTCAAATTATGTGGGGGGCAGCAGCCAAGCAGACGGTAGCTGCACCAAGTGGTGAAGCTTGTTTATGTTTTGCCATAGGGTCGCTTCTTTTTTTCCCTAATCAAAGTAATAATAAAACAACAGAAAAGCAGAAGGGAATGAAATAGAAAGCCTCTCCAAATCCTTGCCCAACATATATATGCACCCATCCCCCAACATTTCCAAAAATCATTCATCATGGTTTGCATTATTGCAGACATATTTTATGCATATGTAATTATATACTCATACTTAATATATGAGTTCATACTTTTCTGCTATCTGATGTCTTCTACTCAAGATATATTTTGAATAGCTTTCTGTGACAGCACCTTTCAATCCTTTTAAAGGCTGTAGAGTATCCCATTATATCAATGTACTATGATTTTATTTCTAATTTCTGATTAAGTTGTTCCCAATATTTCCTCAAATTTAACCACGCTACTATCATATGTGATTATTTCTGATGGATATATTCCTAAAAATAGTCATTTATCAAATAACATGCATATTTTAATTGTTATTGATATTTTCCAATTTTATGTCCCCGCACCCAATATATAAAATATATAAAGACTTCCCACACTTGACAATACCGAAACATCATCACGATAATTCTCTAGCAGCAGAAAATTGCCAAAGGCAGTGCTGGCCTACCTACATTAAGAAATGCAGGCCGTCACTTGAAATTATAATATAAAAGTGTAATTATGCATAAATAGCATAATGATATAGTATTAAGTTAAAAAGTAGTATTAAGTAGATTTTAAAGTTTGGACAAATTACAAGATTCTCTGGTAGAAATTAATGCTGATGAGCCAGGCGTAGTGGCAAACACCTGTAATCCCAGCACTTGGGAGCCTGAGGCAGAAGGATCGTTACAAGTTCGAGACCAGCCTGAGCTACAAAGTGAGCTCAAGGCCAGCCTGAACTGCATAGTGAGACCCTGTCTCAAAAAGACAAAAGGAAAAAGGAAAAAAGAAATTAATGCTGATGTTCTTCCAAAAATTTAAATCAGTGGTATAACACAGGCTAACAGCGCTGAGCACTACGAGGCATGTGAGTCTGACCAGGGGTCAGTTAGTGGAGATGGTGTTTGCTCGCTGAGTGAGGTCAGTTCAGTCCAAATTTCCCTCCTTTCTGGATCTCATTTAAACTACATGACCTCAGCCCAGTTATTTAACCTCCCTGGGCCTTGATTTCTTCAACTGAAAAGTGGGACTAATTAGGTGATACTTAGAAGATGGTACAGTTAAAGCACTTTGTATCATGCCTAATACAAAGTAAAAGTCTTGTGCTAGAACTGTTATTACTGAGGTTGATTCCACTCTAGAGTACATGCTACTGGAAAACAGTGGCTAGACCTTATTCTGAAAGATTTGCTATCAAATATTTGGTTTTGAATACATTTCTCTCTCTCTCTCTCTCTCTCTCTCTCTATATATATATATATATATATTCATACTGGAAATTGAACTCAGGACCTTACACTTGCCAGGTAGGCACTGTACCAATGAGCTATATCCCTGGCCTGCTATATCTTTTTAATCAATACAGCCTAGTGTTATTTTTTTAGACAACAGTTTAAATAGGTCCATGCTCACAGCATTAAGGTCATAAAACCTCAAAGGTTACAAAACAGGAAAGCATACATTTTGGGGGAGGGTAGAAGAGGTGGGAATTTGAAACAGAAGAGAATATGTGAAACAAAAATACACCCATGCCTCTTAAAAAATGTGGTCTAGATTTGAGACATTAGTAACTAGAGCACGATGTGAAAGAGAAAAAAAATCTTCCAGCAAAACAAAACATTGAGATCACTGGCACTTGTACACATTCTGAACAGTTCCCTGATATTATACTTCCCCCTTAATCAACGGAGCAAATGTCATTTAGAGTTTAGGTCTGAACAAAATATCTGGGCTGAAATTTGACTTAATGATGTCAGTGAGTCTCAAAGCAGTTTGCACTAAGTGAAGCAAAACATCGCTTGGGTCCCCAGGGTATCTATGCTCAGAGGACAGGTACTAAAGAGCACAGTAAAATTTGCAGCGATGGTTTTCAGTTTTAGAATGATTTAAACAGCGTCTAAGTCATCTTTTGTTTCTTGGAATCTTGCTTACAGGGTTTTTAGCTGAATCATAGTGAAATGACTTGTCTGTTTTAAAATAATGTCCCTCCTTTGTGACTGGTAACAAGCTGTGTCTGGGCAGAGCTGCTAATTAGCAATTTTAAAGATAGGTGGGGCCAACAAGGTCTCCTACCCGGTGACCAACAGAGCTGATATATAATGCAAAGGACACACTGGGGACTAATGCTATAATGTATCTATTATCCTACTCTTAAAGGGATATGTGTAAAAGGACAAACCAGTGAGAGATTGCATCTCCTTACGTGAAAAAAGTACAAGCTATGTTGTAGTGTTTTGTACTTAGTATGAAAGAAGCTGGAATCCATTGTATGTTATTTTAACCCAGTTAAGGACGTTGATGCGGAACTTCTCAATAAACTTAAATTCATTAAGTTTATCCAATTTAGGGGTTTTCTTAGACTGAATTAAATTGATTTTTCAGATGCGGGAAGAATTAAATTCATAAGCAGGTTTTGTATAGCAGGATTTCAGTACCGTGTTGACTATTAACTAAATGTTTGCCTAGTTACTAACCAATAATCAACAGTAAAACATACAGCTGATGCACTCTGATCGCACTCAGAAGCTTAACTCTTCCTATTAGGGACCGATAACCTGAGGGGGATGTGAAGCAGAGAAAGGGAAAGCAGAAACCTCTTACCAAGTGGGGGATCAGCAGCAATGCACGGACTTAACATTTCCTACATCACAATATATATGGGTTTGGCTGCTCCAGTAGCATATCTGCCAAACAATTCCACAGCCTGAACATTATAATGCCTTTAAAAAGTAGACTAGTGAGGTAATACACAGCTCCTGGACCCACCCTGGTCAATCAAAGGATTTGAGTAGATCCCTCTCTCATAGAAAACTCTTGGGGGACAATTATGAAAGAAAAAGCATCCTTCCCAACACCTGGCACCATCCTTTGCCTGAGGGGAAAGTTTGGGGTCAGGATGCATTATTGTTTGCATGAGACACTTTGAATTTAAAAAATAAATTGCAAATCTATGTAAACTGCCATTAGCAATAAGCACAAGCTTCATTTTGTACTAAAAATAAAGGCAATTTTGAATGGACCTTATACATAAAATATTTAATCAGAGTAAAGTGTCTAAGACATGTTGCGGTACATCTCTCTTTCCTTTGGGCTTATTTCTCTGTAAGTGAGATTTTATAAAATTGTTTTAATTTTCATACTTTAAAGCTATATGTCACATTGATGTGCAGGGCTACATTTTTTTTTTCTATTCAACATTTAGAAGAATAAACATCTCTACTTTGTGAATTCGGCATACTGCTTTCTGCTATGATTAACTTCTTACCACCTAATTGTGCAGTATGATGACTTGTCTGAAGGTTAGCAAAGTTAAAGTGGAAATTCAGCTATGTCAAACATAACTAAGTTGCTGATTAAATCTACCCATAAAATATTTGGGGGAAATTGCATTTATAAAATATTTTAAGATTCTCCATCTTTAAAAAGCTTCAAGAGAATTCATGGTTATCCTAGAGAGTATAGTAGTTGAAATGCTTATTTACAGAGAGCTGAGTGGGAAAAATCTTTAAGAATTTTTTTTTGAGTTCTTGAATCTCTAAAACCTTAGAAGTAGATGAAAACTATGAATTTCTCACAAGTATTTGAAATCATATAACAAAACCCATGTATTTCTTAGAACACCCAAATGGGCTTCATCCTCATGGTGAAAAGGCCTGGAACACAGCCAGTACCTCTCCAAAGGACGGTTAGTAAATTAACATTTCAGGAGCTATAAGCACATGTGATTGATGCTCTATGCACCAAGGATGAAAATAGTTGCTGAAGGCCAGGAAAGATGGATACATTTGCCATCCTGAAGAAGTACAGATCCTGGAGAAGGACTTATAAGCACCTTTTTCCGGCTTTGCTACAAAAAGCAAAGACCTACACAAAAAAATAAAAGAAACATACAGTAAAGCAACCAACTTTTCTTTTGATACGAACATACCCTTCCACAATTAGTCTCCCAATCCACTTTATCCACACAGAGGCATGTGTACAAAACACAGACCTAAGGTTAGATACTCTCAGTGGTAATCTGGAGCTGGCCAAATTAAAGTTGATATTTTTCTGTATATTGCCATATTTTCTGAATACTGACAATTGAGTGACTATTACATTTGTAATTAGGAAAACCATTAGTAAAATATAAAATAATTTTAAATTTGGACTTGAAGATGTTGTCTTATTTTTAAAAACTCATTTGTCATCAAAGGATTTGAAAGCACATTTCTAGTGTAAAATCAAATAGAAGATGTAACTAGTAAAAAAAATCCTGACTAGTAGAACAAATTGTATATATTATCTGTTCTGTCTTTTAACATGATTAAAGAAGAATAGAAGGTAATGTTACAATTTGTATTCTGGTCTAAAAATCTTTCTTGGCTTCGAGACACTCTGGTGATAAGTATTTTAAATGCATGAGTGAATCAGAATTTAACATAAAATCACAAGTGCTTCCATCACAAATGCAGCCAGCTGTGTTTAGAATTTATGTCTCAATATTTTCAAAAACCAACAAATTTAAATGTACCATGAAAGTTAATTACTTCCACAACACATTTCCTGTGGCCAGAAACAAGGGAAAAAATTGCAAATAAAGACAGTTTCACTTATTCTCATTGTCTTATTCAACAATATTTGTTAATTGTGTGTTACCAAGCTGAACATTAGGTGTTCAAAGAGTAAAGTGATTAATTAATAAGAAAAGATAATCTTATACTTTAAATGTATGAAATACTTGAAAAAGCCTTTGCAAAAAAGTATCCAGGTGGCCAGTGAGCACAAGAATAAGTGTTCATCGTCATTCTGTATCAGACAAATATGAATTAAAACTATATTACACACCCACTTATGTAAATAAAATGGGAAGACTGGCCATACCAAGCATTGGTGCAACTGTGGAGCAATTTTAGCCCTCATTCTTGAGCAGAGAAATATGATGTGACTGCTGCAGAGAACAATTAAAAGTTTTGTGTCATAGATATTTTATTACTAGGGATCTAACCCAGGGCCTCATGCATGTTAGGCATGCACTTTATCATGGAGCTATATTGCCAAATCCCATTAGATTGTTTCTAATAAAGCCAAATGTATGCTTAGCCTATGACCCAGAAATTTCACTCAGATATATACTAGAAAGGAATGAATGGATAAATCCCCCAAAAGACATATACAGGAATAGTAATATTAGCTTTATCTGCAATAGCTCAAAACCAGAAACAAATATTCATCAGTAAAATTACAATATATACATACTGCTACGGTTTGTGTCTGGATGTCCTCCCAAGGCTCATGCAGTCCTGGAGTGGGCTTCTAGTGTCTATGATTTATTCATGGGTGGGGCAGGTAGTTTGCACACAATATAAGGGAGAAAAAGAGGCTACTTGCCGCCACTCCACCCTTTTGCTTTTGTTATTTTCGCTGTTTTCTGCAGCCATGAACTTTTGTTCTGTGCCATATGCCACTCTGCCTTGGAGCCAGCCAAGTATGGATAGAAACCTCCACACACTGTTAGCTAAATAAACTTTTCCTTCTTTAATCTTGGGCATCAGGTATTTGTCTCAGCAACCACAGAAAAATAACCAAGACACCTATAGTGCAATATGAAATTCCAATAAAAGAGCAACTAGTTGGTACACACAGATGAGCACTGAAAATAGTATGTGGAATGAAAAAGAATACATTCTGTGTGATTCCATTCAAGAACAGACAAAATTTAATACATACAGTAGAAATTAGGATAGTGGTTACCTGGAGCAGAGGCTGAGGTATTTATGGATATTGACTAAGAAGGAGAAAGGGAAAATTTTGAGATGATTGAGACATTAGGTATCTTGATTTAAGTAGTGGCTACAGGGGTTTAGACGTAAGTAAAAAGTAATTGAGCTACTCACTTGTAATTTGTGCATTTTACTGAATGATAACTATACTTCATGTAAAAAATAAGTATCTCCTTTCAAAAACTAATAGCAAAAAAGTATATAGCAGTTAAAATATACAGCAAGTGACCTATATGTCCATGAACAGATGGATGGATAAAGAAAACATGGTATTTATATACAGTGGCATACTACTCTGCCATAAAGGATAAACTTGAGTCATTTGTAGGAGAAAGGATCCACCTGAGACCATATTATTAAGCGTAAAAAATCAGGCACATATGTTTAACTATCTCATGACTTCTCTTATACAAGAAACCCAAAATGTACATAAATTAAATAGCAAAATAAAAGATAATAGGAAACAGGGAGATAGAGTTTTTGCAGAAGGGAAAGGGACCAAGAAATGGAGAGAGGAAAACAGAAGGGAGGGGAAGGGATGAACAGTGAACTAACGTGTGTTATGGACGTGGACCAACTCCCCACTATGAATTTCATCACTCTATTCTGATGCACTAATACAAACAAAAACTGAAAAAAGAAGGCAGAGCAGGAGCGAACTATCATACAAACTGGTAAGCACAATGACACACTTAGTGAACAGTGTCCACGGAACTCAGAGAATGAGTCAAGAACTCTTGTCGGGGAGGATTCAAGCACACCATACTCACATGTGGAATTGATTTCATTGTGACCCCTGCAAGGATATCCACACTTGCCTTTTGGCTGGTATATTGAAAAGATTTTAAACATATAATTGAATACACATACTGAGCAACCTACCATAGGCCCTGCAGGCATAGTTTCTTTATAGTAGTCTTCATTTGCTAAGTCCTGTCACATAGTTTAATTTATCCCAGCTTACATCTGTTGGTTCTTTTTTAGTGACCCCAGTTCTGGGGGGAGATTGATAGAGCACATAAAGAGAGATGTAAAACAAAATTCTGACCCATAAGGATTTTATAATTTTTCAAGATACCTCATGTATCCATATTATGGTTTGTTCATCCTCTAAGGTTCATGTGTCAAAATATTGGGGCACAGGTAGGATATTGGGGGGTAGTGTGGAGACTTCAAGGGACAGGGAGATCTTCAGGTAGACTGGAGCATGCTCTTGCAAAGAACTCTGGGACTCCAGCCACTTGCTAGCCTCCTCTTTGGAGATGGGCTCTCTTCCTTCCATATGCATACCCCAGGCTCCATTGCCATCTGTGGCCATGAGTTGACATGGCCAAGCAGAACCGTCTTCAGAGCCTATGCTGTGATTCCTGGGCTTTCGGCCTTTGAAACTGTGAACTAAATGAACTTCTTCCTTCATAAAATTAGCCTGCTTCAGGTACTTTATTATAGTAATAAAAATAGACTAATACATTCCATCTCTTCTTCATTTCTACTGACACCACCTAAGACCAGTCCTCATTTCTTTTTATGATTACATCTTTCCCATACATAATGATCACAATCATCAAGGAGAACTTGTGCCTATACACAATACGTTTTAATGCTTTTTCCCATTCCCTTCCCTCCCTCCAACCTTTCTTCCCCTCTCCATGTACAAAAGCTTTGTTTCCACTTTTTCTTCTGTTCTCTTATTTGTAATCTCTTCTTTCCTTTCCTCTTCCCCCTCCCTTTTCTCCCCCTTCCCACTTGAACAAGTTCTTCCTACTTCCCAATACCTATCCTCCATTTTGTTCTTTACTTACCTTTGGGTTTCACACATAAGAGAAACAATACGATATTTAAACTTGTGTGTCTGATTTATTTCTCTTAAAACTATGGTCTCAGAATGCATTCTTATACCTAAGATGTCTCAAGTTTATCCTTCATGGTGGACTAGTATCCCATTGTATATAACTATCTCATTTTTTTATCTACTCATCTGTCCATAAGCATATGGGCTGTTTCCAAGATTGTGCTGCTATAAACATGGGTATGCATATATTACTATGGCATGATGCTTTAACTCTTTTGGGAAGACAGCTAGAGGGGGAAGAACTGGGTTAAATGGGACCTCTAGCTTTAGGTTTTTGAGAAATCTCCATACTGATTTCCATAATAGTTGTACCAATTTATTGTCCCACCAAAATGGGTTCTTTTTTCCTCCATAGTCTCTCCTGTATTTGTTCATTAGTTGATTTTTTGATGATAGCCATTCTTTCTGGAGTGAGATGGAATCTCAGTGTTGTTTTAATTTGCATTTCTTGAATGACTAGTAATGCTGAACATTTTTTCATATATTTATTTTCTCTTTGTACTTCTTCATCTGAGCAGTGTCTATTCATTTCAGATTTCCAATCCTGGATTGGCAGGTCTCATTTCTGTAACATTTCGGCAAACCTTTTCCCAGCTCCAACTGTATCAGACTCAAGTGTTCTCATCAGGCATCTTTGATGTTTGGAATACTTCAGTGACTCCTCTGGGCCTGTTACAGTAAGTGTACTTTTCAGCATGACTAACCAAATTCTATGTAATCTGCTTCCTCCAATATTACTCCAGAAAGAGAAATATCTACTAAGGGACAGAGGTGCTAAGTAGTGACATGAGAGAACAATTCTTAGCTTAACTTTCCTTTATGAAGTTTTAATAGCATGTATTCAATTGATTTTTTAAAAATTATAAGTATGTTATTTCCCAGATTATTTCTATGTATTTCTAAGTCTACTGTGGTCTGAATGTGCTTATTCACTCATTCAAAGGCCATTCACTGATCATCTTCTCTGTGCTCCATATTAGAGGAAATACAGAAATAGACCACTTTACTTCAAAGGAGATATCAAAGCCTAAAACTCACATACCCTGAGATTTCTGGTTTTTAAACTTCATAAAGCCTTCTCTCTTACTGGAACAAGTGCAATAACCCTAACAACAGGCTCTGGTGTATAGACAGAATTTCCCACAGGGCACACGTAAGAGGGTTGCTAGAAAGAGTCCTGAAGCAGAATTCGCTTGCATTATTAAAAAAAAAAAATCAAAGGCAAAAATTTGAAAGGTGGGCCCGAGGGATCAGCGCTGCGCTTGGGCCACGGCTTGGCTCAATCCGCATACAGCTGAGAGAGCGATTGCGGCGGGACGGACCCTTCCAGCTCCTGAACCCGATCAGCTGGGAGGCGGCTGTAACCAGGATTTGTTGGAGGCAGCAGAGCAGAGTAAACTGAGAGAACGTGCTACTGGGGCAGATTGCGCCAATCTGGGCAGCGGTCCGGGATTTCGCTCAGGGCCCCGCCCCCGCAGCCGGCACCGCGCGAACTGTGGCAGCTGCAGTCAGCACAATTTCTGAGTCGGGAAGAAGCTTGATCCAGGGAGATACATCTGAACAGCATTCCTGTCTGCACAATCCCAGGGTGAGTTGATTAGGTGCCCTGACCGGTTTTTCCTGAGTCGGGAAGAAGCTCCGCCCAGCGAGCAACATCCAAGCAGCTTTAATGACTGCAGGATCCCCCGGGTCGGAAGAGCAGGCAAGGTGCCCCGACGGGATTTGTGAGGAGGGGAGGAGCTCCACCCAGGGAGGAACAACTGAGTGGCCTGCCTGCAATGCCCCTGGGGCGGCGAGCTTTTTATGCGCCCCAGCCAGGTCTCAGAGTACAGAGTAGAAGCGGAAATCTCAGCAGACAGCTTAAGGGACATTCTCCCAAAGAGAAGGAATCATTGGAGCAGCCTCTGCAGCAGACCTTCGCCTGCTGAACTGCCTGTGGAATTTATAGCTCCACATTTTGAATCTGATACCCAAAAATGGGAAAACAGAGGAACAAAACGCAGTCTCAAAACTCAACCCCACCCAGAACAAGTTCTGAATGCGAGGATACAGGGGAACCAGGAAGCCACATACCTGCAAGTTATGAAACGATTGCATCCGAAATGAAACAACTCCAACAGGCCATAAAAGAGCTTAAAGCA
>PVLD010020646.1:0-33413 GCA_004027595.1 Dinomys branickii | reverse complement strand
GTCTGTATATGGGTCCATACATCTACAATTCGAAGATATCAATGGATAAAGCAACAACTACTGTTGAGACCATATCACCTTGTCTATAGATTAGTTGTGATTGTACTATTTTCTATGATAATGGGTGTCTGTTTGTCAATATGTTTTTGTACTTTTATGTTTCTAAAATAAAAAAAATAAATAAAAATTAAAAAAAAAAAAAAAAAATCATGCTGTCACTTCTTGGGCGTCAGTATCTCTAGCTGGTCTACCTCTTCTGTCCGTCTTCCAGTCTTACATTTATTTTATAATGTCCAAAGATTTTAGCTCTATTTAGTGCAGGGAGTAGGGAAAAGTAGAGGAGATTCCATTTCTCTGGGAGCAGAAGTACTAAAATTTCATTTTTCAGAAAATATTTCACAACACATAAGTGTTAAGAAATTGTATACAATATTATGCTATCTGGAATTCTACCCTTTTGTATTATTATATACAGTACCAATATGCTACGCTGGTAGACAATCACAAGTTATGCTTACTTTTACTCTAAATCTCAAAATACATAAATAGTACGTAATCACAATACCTCTCTAAGTTTTATGCCGTGGGTAAGATCTGTTCAGCCAATGGGCTAACCAGGATGGCAACCAGACACAAGCATTTCCTATGAGTTCAACATTTTAAAAATATTGGAACATATAATATATAATGAAAAAATGCTTACATAGTCATTATAGATTTTTCCAAACTAAAATCATGGGGATTGTGTCCAATTAAAAGCATTGTTTTAGTCATATAAGTGGTTTAAGTTGAAGTCTCACAGTACGATAACTATAGCTAATAACAATGTCTTTTGTTACTTGAGAATTTCTGACCAAGTAGATTTTAAATGACTACCTACAAAAGAACGGTAGGTGTGTGGATGAAGGAATCCAGAGCTAGGCATCCCACAATCTACACATGTTTCAAAACATCCTCTGGATTTTTTGTCAATTAAAAAATAAAATAAATGAACACACATATACATAAATTGCAGTTTGATTACAGTGTCCCTCATTTAAGAGTGATGTAGCATTTTAGTGACTGCTGAAATAGTATTGGGGTAAGTGAGCTAATGAATTTTTAAATATGTACTGAGAAAATGACTGTTAAAATCCACAGAGTTCAAGATTCCGCACAGTAAAGAAACAACCAGGTATTTCAGAGTCTTTCAATTTGTCTATATTTCTCTCACCTCTGACAACAACTCTTTGCTTGACCAAACTTTAACCAGGCATGTAACTTTCTTCTAGGCCCTTCTGAGTTCTTGTAAAGTTAAATTTTAGAAAAAGAATCACGTTAGGTCAGTTTAGATGGAACTCCCCACCCCCACTATATGATCAGGGTTCTCCTTCACCATCGTCCCTCTGGTGGTGACAAATCAGCCTGGTCTCAGCAGGAACCCTGTGAAGTTGGTTTAGCCAGACTCCACCCAACTGCGCTGTTTCCTCTCAGGAATTTCTGTCCATGAACCCTACCCTGCTCCTGGGCTGTCAGTTTCCATTCCTTCATGCAGTATCCAATGTCTACTCCTCGCTGACAGACCTTATCACATAGTGTAGGCCCTGGACCTAACGATGACCCTCAGAAAAGTCTACCTGGCCAGGCACTAAGAAGCATCAGTGAGTAATTATTCTATAAGATCCCTCTGCGCACCCCTGGCTACTATGTGACCCCACCTCAGCACAACAAACTTGTAGAAGTATTTTAAAGGCATGCTCAGACAGACTTCCACACTCTGTGGGGCAGATTTTGACCCTCTGTTCTCTATGGGTGTTTTACATCCCCTAAGCTCTCTCTTTTGATGTCCAGCCAGTAGGTAAAGTGGAAACAATAAATAAAAACCTGAAGTAATCCAAAGATCTAAAAGAAGTCAGTAAAGAAAGAATAGAGAAAGAAATAACAGAGGAAAAAAAACAGAAATGAAATATCCAACCTAGCCATATCAGTAATAATATTCAATATTAGTGGATTAAGCATCTCAATTAAAAAGTCCAAAATTATCAGGATTTATTAAAAATCAAGACCCAACTAACTGACATCTTATAAGACACATACTCCAAATATAATCACATAGGTATATTGGAAAAAGTAAAGGCAGAAGGCAGAATGATATTTTGTTTTCAGGTAACAAAATATAAAATGCACAAAAATTAACAGAAACACTTGTAAGAAAAGTCCATGTATTGGAAATTATGTAATATAATCAAAAACAAGCCATGAGTCAAAGAAGAAATCTCAAAGAAAAAGAGGATTAGATAAAGATAACAAAAATGCAACATATTATTTGCATTATGTGGTGGAAATGCTACAACTTTAAATACTTATAATATAAAATAGTAAACATTTCCATAAGAAATGTAAATATGAAATTAGTAATGAAGAAAATAACAGTTGTTAGAAGAAATGATGAAAAGAATAGGAAATATGGAAGCAATCAAAAGAGCTAAATTCTAGCCACTGGGAAAAACAAAAAATTAGTAAAGTCTCTTAGAGAGAGAAAAGAACTCAAATTACCAGTATCAGAAATTAAAGGGAGTTTAACATGTACATCTGTTATATACTCATATCCTTATATCTATCTTGATCTTACATACACTAAAGAGAATAAGAATATTAAGAAACACCTAATGCCCAAAATACAATTTAGTTGAAATAGATAGCTTTGTAAAAATTTAGCCTAGAATTGACACAAAATGTTATAAAAAATCTGAATAACTGTGTTAATGAAGTTGAGTTTCGTATGAAACCTCCTCTTCACTCCTCTTCCCCATAAATATACAAAATTACCCACAAGGCATGGGTTTTATTTACAAATTCTGTGAGGTATTCTAGAAGTAATAACATCTTTTAGGAAACATAAGATGAGAGAATACCTCCCAATTCATTTTATGAGCCCAACATAATCTAAAATCGAAATCTGACAAATATCACAACAGTATATTGCCTAATATCCATCTTTAACATAATTTCAAAAACCTTTAGCCAGATAGTAGTAAATTGAATACCTCTGTATGTATGTATATATGTATGTATGTATGTATGTATGTATGTTTGTATTATTTCATTTGTTCATGATAGTGGGGATTGAACCTAAGGCCCTCACACTGAGCTATCTCCCCAGCAGGTTTTTTTTTTTTTTTTTTTTTGCGCAAGGTTTTCTAAGTTGCTAATTTGCCCATGACAGGCTTGAATTTGTGACCCTCCTGCTTCAGCCTCCCTGAGTGCTGGGATTACAGGCGTGTGCTACCACACTCAGCTATCACAATGTATTTTAAAATAATGTATAATAAAAATTTAGGTTACCCCAGGGATGAAAGAATGATTTAACACTTAAGATTGGTCAACATAAGTCATTTTATGGACATTTTCTCACATAACTTTCTTAATCTAGTAAACTACAGTAATGACAAATCTATAGGTAACGTCATATTTAATCATTTAACACTCAAGCCCCTTTTGTTTAAGAACAGGAACAATGTTAAGCTTGTTAATTCTCAATATTTCTAATGAAATTGTACTTCAGGCCATGGCCATTGCCATAAAACATAGAAATGAAGAATAATGATCACAAAAAAACTGTTATTTTCAAATGACAAGATAAGTAATTATCTAGAAAATTTCCAAGTAATCCACAAAATAATGAATAAATTAACATCCCCTAAACAAAGTTAATATAAAAAAATTCCTGTATAGTATTTTCAAATAATAGAAAAATGAAACAGCAAACTATTCTACTCCCAAGTGCACCACAGATACTAAATGCTGAGAAATATGTTGAAGATGGCTTAGTGCTGTGCAGTGTAAACTGCAGGAGATATTTAATAGGAATTAAAGAAGTAATAAACACAGAGTTATAACTTTAATACCCAACATTACTGAGGTATCATCTGAAGAGCTTCAAATTGAATAAAGCCCTAAATAAAATTTCAGCAAGATTTTTCTCTGTAATTAACAGGGGGCTCAAATTTTATGTAGAAATGCAAAAGATCCTACATTCTGACCTGTACAAATTATTGTTTTAAGTACATGTACTTCATGTGTATATTGTAGGAATTAAGAAACAACTTCAAGGAAAGGTGCATAGAAATTGCTTAATAAATATTGTCTTCATTCATGAGGAGATACACAAAATATGCAGATGATGAAAATATTGTCAATATGTTCATGGTATTAGGCTTGCATTTCTACGTCACCTACAGAAAGGTCCAGAGTGAATGGACTTGTTAATTCTGCGTTTTGATTGCTCTTCTGTTTGAGCTAATAGAGAAGAATCTTACTTCTGCAAGTGTCACCCTTCTGTTTTACTTGGCACTACATGACTTTCCACACTTTTAATGTTTGAGGCTCTGACAGAACTGTTATCTGCATCTACAGGAAAGCAGTGGCAATAGAGCAGTGACGAAGGACTGAAGACATTCAGATGATTTGGCTACATAAGCTGTCACAGTGAAGCGAGTTCTTCCCAGTTCATGCCTCATTCTCCAAAAGGTCTTGATTTAATACCTACTTTCTATCACTAAAAGTCAGTTTATTTATTCATTTGTTTTTAGTTTGTAGGCAATTTTATTGAAATATATGAACAATGAATGGGCTTCTGCAATCCAAGTAAACTGTTCACATTTTAGAACGTTTGTGAAGTAGAGTAGGATAGAGTAAGACTGCTGGTCTTTGGCAGATTCTTCTTGCCCCTAGACCAGGACGTAGAGATGAATGTTTATATAGTAGAAGGCAGAGGTCCAGGTGAAAAGCCCCACCCCAAGCTGGATCCCCAACCAAAAATGACCAGTGGCCCCTGAGAGCCCCAAAAATCAGTTTAAAAATTGTGTTTTAAATTTTTCTTTTGTTCCACTGATTCAAAAGTCACTAACATATCAGCCTTCTTTTTACAGTGACTATTTAAAGATCTGAGAACTCCAAGTACCCAAAGTATTAATTCAAGAACTAGAGGACTATGTCTATAGTTTTTAAGCAATTGTGGGATATAATGAGCTGATTATTGAAGGGGAAGAATCTGCATAATTACAAAATTCTAGTGATTGTAGAAATTCACTTTACTGGTAGTTTTTACAAAAAAATAGGATACCATAAGCTAAATATATAACAACAGAACCTACCTTGACTTCAGAAGATGAAGGATGAAAGATACCCTACTTAGTCTCACTTCGTACAACACTTCTTCTTCATATGCTTCCTGTAAGACAAGATCTCGCTTGTGAATACCATACGTGCTTGTTAAGTGTAAGCTGAGGTGGTCAGGTGAAGCACAAGTCAGGGGATGATTGGTATCCAACCCCACAGTGACCCAGAGCCCCAGCACAGCACTTTTGGGCAATAAATCCCCATAAAGCTGAATTTAAAGAGATCTAGATATATAAGGAAGATGCTACTCAAGTCATTTTTTAAATTAAACTTTCAGAGGACTTTTGTTCTAGTTATAAAATAGTAAAATAAAATGGAAAATGTATATTTGCCCTTCATCCAGGAATGATTATGTGCATACACGCAATGCCCCACAAACACAAGTCTTCTGTATGTGAATTTTTAACAATTTTGTGTACACTGATTCGTAGGCTCTAATTTCACTCTAAAAATCATGCCTATTTCCTATTTTTATAAATGTCTTCTTATAGAGCAAGTTTTAGGATTATAAAGCACAACGTGAACAAAAATTTATTTATTTAATTTTATTTATCAGAAATTTAGTCTGGGTTAACTGAAGTTAGAGTTGCACTGTCAACAACATGGGGAAAAAATATAAGCTTTTGGTAAATAGAGACAAAATATCCTAAAGAAAGAAAACACAAACTTAAAACTTCACCAGCAATTTATAGCAATTCCAATTTGTATATTACTAGCTGTAACATGGAAAGCTATTGGAAAGCTTTTCACTATTGGAAAGCTACATATACTTACCAGTAATAGATACTGTCACTAATAAAAGACTTTCAAACAATGAAATGATAGCTATGGTGATACATTTTTTTTTTCTTTGAGAACCCTTAGCATTGATACTTTTCACTGTGTGGCTTGTATACAAATTTCCAATTTGTGTGGTTTCAGCACTTTCTTTTGTGGTGTTTTACAATATTGTGAACTCTAAGAAATCTTTGTAACTTAAGTTTCATAGCTGTTGGTCATGTATCTTTCATAGTTTTGAATTCATTGTTCATTTATTTAAGAGCTACTATCTAACAGTTATTACCTCAAGCACAGTGAAAACAAAACATATTATAGTGCACAAGATGGAGGTCCTTGGTTAAAAGAAGTTCCAACCCGGCAAAGAAGAAAAGTAAACAACCAAGTAATTATGTAAGATAAAAATTGTAATGAGAGAAATACACGGGCCCTGCCAGCAGTACAGAAAGAATCAGACACAGGCAGGTAATGACACATGTAAAGGTCCTGAGGCAGGGAGGAGCTCAACATGTTTGAGAAACCAAGAGAAATTCAGTATTGCTGGAAAGTCTAGCATAAGTTGAATGCAAATGAGAAGCTGTAGGAAAGAACTAAACAGTGCACAGCTCCTCCTAAGACCAAAGAGAAGCAAAGGTTTTAGGCAGAAATATTTAGAAAGCATCATGGTTTATGGTTTACTTATTCTATTTAATGGGTCTACAAAAACCTGTATTACAGACAGGCAAGCCACTTAAAGGTTGTTGATAGAATGCAGATGATTCTGACAGGGGAATAAAGAGGAATAAGTAATTCCAGAAGATGCTTACAAGCTAGATTCTATCATCTTGTTAGTCAACTCAATTTCATTTAATTTTAAAACTGTTCTAGATTTAAAGAATACTTGGAAAGATTGGGCTGTGTTCACACACACTGCCCCCAGGTTTCTCTCTGTTGCTATCATATACAGCTATGGTACTCTTGTCACAAGATCGATACACTATTACTAAAGATCATACTGATTCAGATTACATTTGGTTTTGCCTGATGTCCTGTTAGTCTCTCCAGATCTCATTCCAAACGCCACATTATACTTACTTGTTATGCGTCCTTAACCTGCTTAAACTTGTGACACTTTCTCAGACTTTGCTTAACGTTGGTGACCTTGATGTTTTTAAGCACACTCATTTTTGAAGTGTACTTGTGTGAGGTGTTCAGAGTTTCATATGTTTTCCTTATGGCTAGTTTGCCGTTACGAATATTTATGTTGAGAACCACAAAATGAAGTGCCATTTTTTGCAGGAGTATTGGGAATCAGCCAGGCAGGAGCTTGTGCCGCTGAGCTGTATCCCCGGCCGTGAAGTGCCATTTCCTGACTGCCTATGCAGTACATTTATAAACATGACCTTCCTGATGACATTGCCTTAATCACCTGACAGAGGTGGCGTTTGCCAGTGATTTCCTCTATACAGCTGGTCTTTTCTCTCCTGCATCATATTCTTTGAAAGAACATCATAATATATGCCCCCCACAATGTTGAGGAATTGTGCTTTGCCTCCTGGAGAATGGAGTGTCTACATAAATTATTTAATTCATTTGTATCAAAAAAGTGTCTGTTCTACCATACTTGTTTAGGTACGCATTTATTTAGCTATATCAGTATGGGCTCATAGATCTTAACTTCATGGTGCAGTATAATGTCACATTATTTATTTTGCTACTCAAAGCATCCTGGCTGTAGCCCTTGGGATCCATTTTATTTGGTTCTTGAGTTCTTTTGTCATGCTCTAGCCATGTGATTTGGGAATTCCGTTTGCTTGAGGCTTTCCAGCAGCACAAGATGCTCGAGGCTCATCCTGTGCATTTTCTGCCCCCATCCAGGCTCACCCCGCATATTCCTAAGGAAACTGTTAGCATCAGGCCTGAATAAGTTGAGCCCACCATTTCCACACAGTGGGTGGTACAAGGCTGGTTTTGTCCTGTACTGAGGACCAAACTTCAACCAATAAAAGAGTTTGAGAAAGTGAGAAAAGAACTGCAAATCAAGAGAAAAAAATTTATAAAGAAAAATTGTTGGAGAAAAATTAGACATGCCTTCCAAATGGGAGAGAAGAGAGAGTTGCCTTTATATGGTCTCAATGACCAGGAGAAAACCATGTTGATGGGACCACTTAGAAAGGTGAAGGGTATCTTACTTATGGCCGAGAAACAGAACAAATGAGATCCTGGAATATCATCCACTGAAATGCAAGGAAGTAGATGTCTTGGGAAAGATTCATTCTTCCACAGTTATTGGCAAAATGACTGGCAGTATTTTCTATGGGTCAAATTTAAAACCTCAGTTCTAAATACCTAATGATAAATATCTAAAATCATTCACCTTTTATGACAGTGAGAATGGAAAATAATTTGGAAGCTCCCTGTTTTTACATGTTTTATCTGTTTCTATAATAAATATTCCATGAGTTTTGAAAACAATGTTAATTATTTTAAGACTTTAACAACTGAATAAACACTCTTATAAGTGACAGCCCAAGCAGGACTTTTTGTGACTGTGAATGTTTTTCAACTTTGTAAAACTATATGTACAACAAATAAAGTTACGTGCCAGATCTCTGGGAAAGCAAATTAAATGCTGGAGATCACATTCCAGGGCAGTAGCACAGAACAAATGTGGTTCCTTTAAATCAGCCTGGAAAGCTGTTGGTGATATTCCTCCTGAACCGAAAAACAGAAGTGGTGTCCCCTAAAAGCTGAGTTTTGCTCTCTAACCCCGGAGGAGTGGTTTCCCCCTGAACACATGCTAGAAGAAGACAGGAGTCCTCTGAGAGTAGAAAATCTTCTCTACTACTTGTATGTGTTTGGGGACCAGAGGAAGCTTTGTATATGTGTGTGGGTGCAGTAAATCTTATCTACTAAAAGGAAAGTTATACCGGTATGTCCGAATTATAGGCGTGTTCAAGATCTCGCTTGTGAACCAGAGGAAGCTTTTTGGCATAAACCAATTCTGGACCATCTGCTCCATAGACTACATTTTCTGAAAGGAAACACAGGAGAATCCACCTGGTTAAATTTGTCCACAGTGACTGGAAAACAGAACTGTTCTCACACAGTTCCCTGCTTCCACTAGCAGCCAAGTGGAAGGTAAGGAGATTGAGAAGGATATTTACAAATTAGGAAAAAATAAACCACATTGGAAAAGAGGGAAAGACATGCACGTTCCCGTCATCTTCCATGTTTTCACCTTGTTCTACAGTTGTCTATTTCTTTTTCTCTCCTTGTGCCAGTCTGGATGCTTCTTCCTAGATGTCAAAGCCTGTGCTGCAGTGGCCTGTTTCAACATGAATTGCCGTACTGTGTCATCTAGCAACATTTGCATTTGAAGTACTTAGTCCCATATTTAAGCATAGGGCTTCCATTTGTGAGGGAATTTTAGGCGAGCCCACACTATGGCCAGACGTAATCTTCAATTCCTGTCCTATCATATTGTGAGACAACCTGCAAAGTGATCCCCAACTTTAGAGGACAATAGAAAGGAAAGGAGAGCGTACAGACTTTTTGGAATCTTCTCTGATTTAAATCAAAGTTTTACTGACCTATAAATTGTGTGACCATAGAAACATACCTCATCTCTGACCTGATGCTACTGGTTTACAGATTTTCATATCTGTAAAGTGGAGATGATAATACCGAATTTTAAACATTCCCACACACAATGTGGCTAATGGTCACCACAGCACCTGCCATAATGTAGGCATTCAAGAAGCATCAGCTTTCTCCTCCTCACTGTGGGCTGCGGGGTGTAACACTGATACAGTATTTCACGGAATCATCTGATCTCTTGATTAGCCATAACCTAGACCAAGCACTATACTACATCCTCAACAGAAGTCACCAATCTATACATAGTTCATGTTTTTATCATTTAAATTTAAAATTTGTGGCTAAAAAGGCATCACCTTATACTACAATAAAAAATCCTGATATAAAGAGTAAGACATACCTTTAATCTGAGAAATGAGTACAAGCATCAAAAATATACACCTGGGTAGCATTCTGAATGGTTCTGGCAGAAGAGGGGTACATAGACCTGAGGACAGACGTGCCCTGTTCCCTGTCCTTGCTGCTGAGGCGAGGATGTGGAGCCTGACAGACAGAAGGGCGGTTTTGATCCAGCTCAAGGAAATAAGTGCTCGTGGACCCAGTTACACAACTCATTAGATGCCTGAGGCTAAAACTATGGGTTGGACACACTGAACTAATTAAAGAAAGCCACAGGCGTGGTGGCGGTGGCGGTGGTGGTAGAGGGAGGTTTGGCACCAATTCCCACTTTTTGTCTCATATCAATCTGGTTGTTGATGTATTAAAACATCAAAAGTGAGAAAACTAAGGATGTTTTACAAAAAATAATCAGGAACATCTTAGAAAAAATATCACTGAAGTGTGTTTATATACACACTTTGGGGGAAGGAGGTGAACTCTTTGCTGTGTTGGTAATTGCATGTAAAATCCATAAAGGAATGTGATAAATAAACAGAAATGTTGAACTTTTATGTATGTAAGAACACTTACTTGTAACAACAAAGCATACCCCACAACTTCAGAAATGTGTATAACATATATAAAGAAAGGTGAGGTAAGTATCCTTGCAAGACAGAATTTCTTCCGAGTTTCTATGAAGGGGAAAACACTAACAAGAAAATGCACAAAGGACTAGGACAAACCTACTTGTGTGGCTGTGTTTCCCTGTGATACTAGAAAGTACCCCACTGCCAGTGCAATCACTATATATGCACTTGAGATCTTGTTTCCTTCTCCAGTTCACAGTCTCTCTTTAATATTCCTACAGACTGAAGCAACTCATATCCAAAGGGAGCCTTTTCTGGTATCTAAAACCTGACCTTCAATCCTATATCCCATGTGTCCCCCATTCCTTTCCGTGCCAGTCCTTTGTCCACTGCACATCTTACCTGGACTTCTTGTGGCAACTTTCTTATGTCTGATGAATCCTGAGACATACATTGTGACCTCTGTCTTTATTATTGTACCAGAATAGCTCACTCATTTATCCACCAATTTAGCCTTTTCTGTATTCAATGAGTATTTTGGCTCCTTACCTGACTTACCCTCTCAACAACATTTGGCACTTTTGCCCACACACAGCCCTTGAAATAGTCTACTTAGCCCCATGACAGGTCAACTGTCTTTCTAGTTCTTTGGCAACTCACAAGAACTCTTTTGCTGAGGTAAAGAAAAATAAAGAAGCCATCAGAAGAGTCTCTCACTGCCGCACTGTCGTGCCACACTAGCATTAGCAGTGGCTCCCCAGGAGTTATTTGTGTAGATGGGGAGGGAATCTGAGTTGGGGAGAGACAGGAGCGAAGTGGAGGGAAGGGGGAGAGAAAATGATTAAGGTGCGATTTGTACATGTACCAGCTCCCCAACATGCATACAGTTATCATGTCCTGCAAACATATAGTAACAAAAAGGGGGAAATTTGTTTGTCTCCTTTTTCTATGCAGGTCTGTCCACACTTCTAAGGTCTGTCCAGCACTGGACACTGAGGACTATTCTTTTTTTGCCTCAGTGTCAATACTTCAGCAACTGTCTCCTTTATTGTACCATCTCAATATGAAAACAAGTGATTGTTTTTTCTATTCTTTAAAAAGTTCTTCTGTATCACTCTCTCTATTCAGCTGCTGTTTATTCCTGGCTGTTTTAACATTAAAATTTCAATAGCTTGTCTCCATTTCTGTCCAACTTTTAATCCTTCATCTAACCATGAAATTCTTGTCAGTGTTACCACTGATCTCCACTATGTTGAATTTAGTGGTTGATTATCATTTCTCAGTCCCAGTACCTGTTAGTAGCATTCAACAGAGTTGATCATTTCCACTTTTGAAAGAAAATTAGCTCCTTATAAATCATGCATCTATTCCATGCTTATTCTCTTTTTGTTCTTGGTCTCCTTCACTGGATCATCCTTCTTTCCACAGTATCTCTGTGCTTCAAATTCCCAGGGCTTTGTTCTTAAAAATTTTCCCTTCTGGTCACTAATGAGTTGGTTGCCTTCCAATCATTTGGATTTAGATCTCTATAAAATAATCTCTTATCCAATCTGACCTCCGATTTCCATGCTCATAAGAGCATCTCTTTCTAGTATCTTAACTGCCCTATCTAATAGGTATTTCTAATGCAAGTAGAAAACTAGATTTCTGTTCTTGCTCTCCAAACTTATTTTCACAGATGTCCTATATTAGATATCAGGATTCCATCCTTCATCAGTCAGGAATCATCCTGAGTTCCTGTCTTTTTCCTACATTGTATTCACCAGCAAATCCAATTGGTTCTATCCTGAAAAGACATTGAGGATGGGACAAATACCTGCATTTACTTCTGTGCTAACCAAGGACATCATCGTTTGCAGCCTAAAGAAATAGCCTCTGAATTTACTGCACTGTTGTGCACTGTCCATATGTCCTCCAAAATTATTGTATTACATGATGCCTTTGTGTGAGATTTTTCAATGGCCTCTCATCTTGGAGTATTAACCAAAGTCCTAGGATGACTTCTACCATCTATGTGCTCTATCTTGATGTTGTCTGCCTTCACATCTTACTGTTCCCTGCCTCACTTACTCTGAGCCAACTGTCATATTCCTTAAGCATTTAAAGAGCACACCAAGCACACTCTGCCGTAAGGGTTTTGCTTGGTGTCCCTTTTACATGAAGAGTCCTCATCTAAGGTGGTCACAGGTCCTGCTTCTTCTTTCCTTCAGGTCTCTACACCCAGATAAATTCATCACTGAGGTCTTCTCCAAGTTCTCCTGTAAAATACACTTTTCTATTTCTGCCTGGGCAACCTCTCCTCCTGCTCCTCCTCCTGCTCCTCCTTCTCTCTCCCCATGGGCTGTCTGCTCATCTCTCTTTGCAGGACTTTCTTCCAGCAAAGTAACTCTAGATTTTCTCTCCCTCCCATAGTCCTTTTCACTCCTCCTTTTGTGCAAATTAGTGCCTCATTCCAGGTCTTAGTTTGAGGGTCACTATTTCAAGAAAGTTCCCTGTAAGTCCCAAACCTAGACTACAAATTCTTTTAATGAAGCACAATTCTTTTGAAACTTGTGGTGGTATATGAGAAATTCACAAGTCCAGTCATTCACAATGTCTTCTGTAGAAGACCAGAAGCTCCAGATAACAACGTGTGTTTGCCCTTTGCTGACTCTACTAAAATAAGCCCAGTGATGTCTTCCATGCAGACACTGTACTTGATACAAATTTATTGAATGAATTGCTGAACCAGTTTGCAATGACCATTATCTGATTATATTCTCACACATTTTCTTCCCAGAAATAGTGATTGCATGATTGAAACAGCTTTACCAAAATGATTATCTCTGCCAGCAGAATTTGTACATGCTTTCAGATAAGTGCCAGAGGTAGAAAAAAGCTAATGGCCCTAAAAATGAACACCCATCCTTATATTACATGGTACTTAGTTTCATTCACAGTGACAGCTGAAAGGGGCATTGTAAATTATGTAATAGGAGACATACTGAACTTTCCTTTGTTACAGTCAAAATTATGGAAAATAGAATAAAACATCTTTGAAAATCCTAATCATGGAATGTCAATTATGAGATATCATTTTAGATGCTAAACCTTTCAAGCACTTACTTGTCTGATATCTTTGAGCAAGTTCTGGTTAAAATAACTTTCTACTGTTTCAGAAACATAAGGAAATTCTCGGTAAGGTTTTGTAAATTATTGAAGCCACACAGTGAGTGAGAATGAGATTAAATAAAATTCACTGCCTAGCTCTGTGTTCTTTTTAAAAATTATGTACCGTGGAATCTCCCTTTTGAACAAGGAGGAAAATTTTATTCTTTCTTACAATCACTGTAAAATCAATTTTTCAAAATTGAGGAACATTATCCCTCAAGTATGAGATTTATGGGATCATTCTTCTGTGACAGTGAAAAATGAAGATTTTATGGCTTGTCTGTCATAAAGGTCACAGATTTCTGTATTTAAATTAATAAGGTTACTGAAGTATATGAAGCTTCTTTTTTTTTTTTTAGGAACAATGAAAATATTTCCATATCAAAGAACTCAGTAGAGTCCAAATATCAGACTAAAGCAGATTTTAGAGAAGATGAAGCACATATGAGGCTATTTTGTTCTCTTATTTCTCTGCCACTAATTAGTGAGTCAGCCTCTCCCAGAGATTGGTTTGCCTGGGGAGTTTTCACGTTGCAGCTTCTTATGAGCGCTTTACACAGCCACAAGCAGTGCTGTTTGTTTGGGCAGTTCTCCACCCTTGACCCCTTTTCTCCTTGATCTCCTTGCTCTCCCAGACTTGCTTCTCTCTCCATTTGCCCTCAGTCTTACTCCCTGTATCCTAGCTGATGGCATGAGGAACAATCCCTTCGACCTTCCTAAGAGTTAAAGTAGTGGATTCACAAGGGTGGAGGCCCAGGAAGGCTGACAGATGAAAAAGAATATATTCTGACAGATAACATGCCACTGTGTGTAAATGTCACATTTTCTTTATTTGTCCATCTCTTGATGGACATGTAGGCTGCTTCCAAGATTTAGCTATCACGGCTTGTGCTGCTGTGAACATGAGTGTGCGTGTATCACTCCGACATGGTGACTTTACCTCTTTCAGGAAGATACTTTGAAGAGCAATAGTTGAGTTGAATGAGATCTCTATTTTTCATTGTTTGAGAAATGTCTGTATTAATATGTATAGTGGTTTATTAGTTTACATTCCAGCAAAAATGTAGAAGGGCTCCTTTTTCTCTGCAGCCCCACCAGATTTCTTATTATTTGATTTCTTGATGATTGCCATTCTTTCTGGAGTGACATAAAATTTCAGTGTTATTGAACATTCATGTATGTATTGTCACTCTGCCATAAAGAAGGACAAACATGTTATATAATATCATCTCAAAATGGCTGCACATATAAGCAGATATAGGCATGCAAGATTGATCAAACATTACACATTAACAGTTCCTTTCAATAAACCCACAGATATTAGTAGTACAATTATCCTAGCTATTCTGTGTATACATATAAATATTTTCCCCTCTTCCTTCTTCCTTTTTCCTCTCCCCTCCTTCATCCCAGTTACTTCCTCCCATCTGAGCAGTTTCTTTTCTCTTTCACAGTATCTATTGTACCTTTCAGCTTTTATTTGCTCTTTCAGGTCCCTATAGTAGGAAATGTGATGTTTACACATGTGAATCTGATTTATTTCACTAATAAGTATGGTCTCTAGTTGTATCCACTTACCTATAAAAGCATCTAGTTTATCTTTCTTTATAGCTGAGTAACACTCCATTGTAAAAAAAAAATAGCCCATCTTTCTTAGCCTTTCCTCAGTTGATGGACATTTGGGTTATTTCCAAGATTTAGCTATTATAAATTGCGCTGCTATAAACCATTCTATTGCTGATGTCTGTAGTTTATTATAAGGAACAGTCAATGCTTAAAAGTTTCTTTTTTCTTGATCAGTTTTGCACGCATGAATTTGGTGATCAGTATGACTGGTCTTAAAACAGCAATATGCAGTATAAGAACCATTATTGAACCCCTACCATCTTGTATGCTGAAGCTCTGTATCATTTCCAATGTTTTCTTTTTTATTACTTGTCACTGTCTTTCACTGTTTGAGCAATCTTACATCCTTACATCTGGTGGACTGAGTAACTTTGTTGAAGATCACAGTATGTAACACAGCAACCACTGTTATCCCCATCATTTTGTCTTGAGGTCATGTATCCTTTTGTGCTGTTTTGATTTTGTCTTTTTTGTTGCTTTGTTAGTTATTTTAATTTTTAAGAGAAAAAACAAGAGCAAACTTGAGTCACTTGCAGGAAAATGGATGCACATGATGACCATACAGTTAAGTGAAATAAATCAGGCACAGAAGTTTAAATATTGCATATCTCTAATACAAGAGAGGCAAAATTTAAATACAGAGTCAAAGAAGAGATGGATAATAGGAAATGGGGAGATAGATCTTTGGCAAAAGTAAGTGGATCAAGAGATGGAGGGAAGGAGAAGTAAGAGATCAGAAAGTGGTAAAAAAAAGTAAAGGTGTGCTCTGTACACATACCAACTCCCCACAAGGGATGTAATCATTACACACTGCAAACAGGTACCAATACAAATAAAAATTTTGTTTAAAGAAATATGTTGTGAATCATAAATATAAAACAGTCTTCAGATCTTCACACCACTTCTATGAAGAGAAAGAGAAAAGTCGCAACACATTAAAGTGAAGGAAGGGAGCATGGTGCATGAAAAGGATGAAGAAAATATCTTGTTCAAATTATAAGAGTAGTGGCAAACCCTATTTACAGAAATACTGAAATAAAACTCATATCAAGGAAGCAATCTGATGTACAACAGGTACAAAAAGAAAGGCTGCCTAGGAATAAATATAATCTAAGAAATGAAAGATATCTACAATGAAAACTATAAACCACCAACGAAAGAACTTGAAACAGACAGATAGACCAACGGATCTGAACAAAGAACCCAGAAGTAAGCTCATGAGTGTCTGGCCGACTGACTTTGCCGAAGGTGCTGCGACCACACACTGCACAAAGGGCTGTACCTTCAATAAACTCTGCTGGGAAAACAGGCTGTCCACATCCAAAAAAGCAAAACTATACTGCTTTTTCTCACCAATACAAAACAATCAACCCAAATGAATTATTTAAATAAAACCTGAAACTATGAGACTTCCACATAAACACTGGGAAAATAATTCAGGACACTGATTTGGGCAAGGATCTTTCTTTGGTTTCTTTTATTCTCTCTCTCTCTTTTTCTTGATAAGGCCATAAAAGCACAGGGGGAAAAAAAAAGTAAAAACAAATGAGGTCATGCCCCAAGGAAAAGTTCTGAAAGGAAAGGAAATACTCCTCAGAATGAAAGGATAACCTGCAGAACCAGAGAAAATATTTGGGACAATACTTCTAACATGGGTTAAAAGTTAAAATTTTTGATTTTAAAAAAGGAATATCACTCTGAAACACCAGAAAACCACATTAAGGTCAATTTGTAATTCTCTTGGTAGGTTCAGAACCCAATCTCAGAAGCTAATCTCAGCCTATTAATTATGTTTGACCTGAAAAGAACACCAGCTACAAAATCAGGAGCTTAGTGTTCTCCTAATACTAATTCAAGCTGCCCTTGGCAAGTCCCTTATTTTTCTGGGACCCAGTGTCTTATCTACAAATTGGAATTGTTGTAAATGTTTGATCTCTGGGTTCCTTTGAAAATCAAGATGGTTTTTCCATGTGTTTACAATTTTCTCCCCTTAGGAGGACTTTCCCCATTCTAAGTAAAAACTTTCACTTGAAAAATGAAAGTAAAATATAGTAACAAATAACTATGGGCTGTAAAAATCACAAATTTGTCAACTAACATACACAGTAAATATCATGGAGTTGATACAAATGACTGATTCTATTGCTAATAAGACAAGGATTTTTCCTGGAAAAGGACAGACCCAGAGTAAATAGAGTGTATAATTTCACTTCTTAACAGTAAAATTGAAGAAATTACTTAATATCTCAAGAGTTCATCCTAAAGTAGGGAGAGTAGTGATTTTCAGAGAGGACTACTATGTAAATTTGATGAGATAAATAATAATAATAACATACAATTCTCAGTTTTGTCTAAGAGTTGACATTATTTCTCATCTTCAATTTAATATTACTTCAATACAGCTTTAAGAGATAGACTCCATTCAGAGAGACCAACGTTAGTTTAAGCAAAGGAGACCAAAAACCAAAGGATGACAGGATGTGAAATGCAGTGCACTTAGATCTTTCCTTATTGGTCCAGCTGGCCCAACCTCTGAGTTTCTCTTCCTAGGCCTCACATTCCAGCAGAATTATATCACAGCTTTTCTGAACTCAGCCCTCCAACACGCTGTCACCCATCTCTAATCTCAGGTCATACCCTTATTCTTATTTATTGAATAAAAATACCATCTTTTACAAACTCCCACCACATTCCCACCTTCCTATACCTGTGCCCACATCCCCTGGTTATTTTGTGTATTTTTACACACACATACATCAAATGACTTTTTATTCCCTCAATATTTGGTTTTTAATTACAGCATCTGTTTGCACTTAACCAGTGAAGATTCATTCATATATAGTCACACACCACAATAAATTTTGATAAACAAGGGAATATAAATTTGATGGTGCTCCCATAAGATTATAACAGAATTAAAGTACCTTATCACAGCCATGGTAAAGTCACAGCAAAACACATTACTCACGCATTTGTGGTGATGCTCGTATAAAGAAGCCTCCTCTCCTGCTATTCATATAAAAGTACAGCACATGTGATTGTATACAGTAATAATGTTTAACAATAATGATAGCCAGCTATGCTACTGGCTTATGCATTTGCCTATAACGAAACTGGGGAAATATTTCAGGGTTGTAGGAATTTGGCAAGACTTACACTTTTATCATTATTTTAGAATTTTAGAGTGTTCTCCTTCTACTTATAAAAATGAAAGTTTACCACACTATGGCATGTTATGCCAGGAGCAACTTCACCTGCATTGTTTCTGTTACTCCATTTTATGATGGTCATATAATGACAAAATTGCTGGACAACGAATCTCTCAGGTTTCCCATTGCTCAGTGATGCATGGCAGTGTTTTTCTTCTGTCGCCGTCAAAATATTTTTTCTTTTGTTCAGAGCAACATTACTAATGTCCAGAATAGATCCTCTCATGTGGTAGACTCTCAGTAAATACTTTTAGTGTAAATTAACCATTTGTTTAAGGATATTTTCCCTGTGGTTTATATTTCATTTTTAAGAAAAAGAGTATTTATAAATGAATTACTAAAACTTTATGCTCTTTGGGCTTTCTGTAAAGCATTTCTTCCCATCCAAGTACTAACCAGGCCCGACTCTGCTTAGCTTCCGAGATCAGATGAGATCGGGCACATTCAGGGTGGTATGGCTGTAGACTGTAAAGCATTTTTTAATAGCATGGATGGCCAGATATAAAGACACTTCAGGTATCATGTCTAGCTGCTACTTGCAAAATATGTTCTAATCCTGAATTAAAGATGAGCAGGGAATTTATTTTTAGCCAACTGATCATTTGATGGGTTGGCCTATTCAGTTCTTGGTGCTTTGTTAAACTGGCACACCTGTTTCACAGGTGCGCCAGTAAAGTTCTCCTACATAACTGTATCTCCTTTCATCTTCCCACAGCTTCAGCTGAAATGACATTTTCAAGGTTGACCAAACAGAACACAGAGAGCACACATTAGTCTTTTGGGTTTGATCTTTGTCTTTATTCCAGGACACCCTTCTGCTTCCATTGGATGATGTGTTAAATCACTCGCTAGTATGACGGGCTTCCTCTGTCTACCTTTCCACAATCCATACATCTGTTACCACACTCTTCATACAGCTTTTACCTAAGTCTAACTCACATTCTAAAACTGTGCCCAATTCTACCGAACAGTATGTGCATTAGTGAGGGAAGATCACCTTTGTTTTTTTTTTTTTAAATAAAAGTACAAAAACATATTGACAAACAGACACCAATTAGCATAAAAAATAGTACAATCACAACTAACCTATAGACAAGGTGATATGGTCTCAACATGGGAAGATCACCTTTGACTGAGCTTTGGCTCATCTGTTTGCTTGTTTGAGTGGACTCGTTACACGCAGGTCTGAGGTATTTAAAAACTTTGTCAGCTTTGTTCTTAACAACATGATATATCTAAAATTACACATCATTTGCAGTGTCAGGAGTTCTTAATAGAATTTTAATTTATCCTTGCAATAAGTTCAGGCTCTTTGCAGACAGACACTATTGTTACCATTTATGTGTCTCTGGCAGAGTCTAATAACACCAGACCAAGCATATCTGATGAGATGCATAGATGGTAGTTTCAAAGTTGATTAGTTAAGCATGACCTCATTGCCAAACCTAGTTTACAGGATAGATCATAAACACTGTAAGTTACTGTGACTGAAAAAAATCACTACCACTTTCATTTTTCAAATAAAAATACGGATTATTCTAGATTTCTGTGCAGTGAGTCCAACTCTCCTTCGATTCCCAGAGTTACATGTGACCAAGAGTTATCGACGAACCATCAAATACTCAGATCTAAGGTGACGTTAATATTTCTCATAACTGGGCAACTATGATGGTCTTTCTTCTGAAAACAGGGATGAATGAGACATCATCTGTACAATCTGCTCATTGAGACTCTGCCCATGTGATTGTGGATAACGGCTTTTCCCACAACTGTACCTCTCACACAACTTAGTCTCCTCACTCAGCTCTGCTGATCATGGGTAGTGGCTAAGTGTGACCCTCAAACCTTTGCAGACACTCCCCATTGCCAAAGTTGTCACCTGGAAAGAGAAAGTTTAGCCGGGTATTTTGGCATCCAGAAATACTTTAGATCAGACTGCACATATTTGATTGAACTTTCAGGTAACTCCTCCAACTAATGCTCAAATAAAACTGATGCTGTAAGCATTTCCTCTGCTGGGGAATTGCTCATTCCGTTTAACAGTATATGTTAGTTATTATCTGGACATTTTCAAAATGAAAACTTTGAGGCCCAAGACAAATTCAAAGACAACCAGTAAATGATGGAGATTGTGCAAGTCCAGGTCTTTCAGACAAGTAGTCTACGAGGTTTCTACCATCCCATTCTGCCTCTCGTTTCTGAGTATCACAGAAAAATCCTTCAGCAGAGACAGTTTAAAAAAATAATTGATGTCTCTCAAGGTAACCAGCAGCTGCTGAGTACCGAAATCAAGGAATGCATCCCCTTCCGATGTCAAATTTCAACTAAAAGCCATGGAAAAACGAAAGTGCATTTGAAGCCTTTGCTTTCCACTGGACTCTGCTAGAAATGGACCTGCTGCCTGCCCAGGCCAGGGCTGTCCTCGGAGATAATTTCAATAGTTGAAAATTTTTCTTCATCAGGGCATTTTCTTGCAAAAATCATTCTCATTTCTCTCTAATAGTTAAGGAAAAGTCACATACACACACCAATACACAGACACACATACACATGCACACGCACACGTGCGCGCGCGCACACACACACACACACACACACACACACACACACAAACCTACCCACTTGACTCCCTATAAAGATCAGGAAGCAGGCTTTTGTTTGTTGGCCTTCTTCTTCTTTGGTTGTACCTTGTTTGTTGTTATCCTCTAAAGCATCCCAGCATTTGTTTTTGCCATATATTTTGCTGGAC
The DNA here is from genome assembly GCA_004027595.1 of Dinomys branickii. Taxonomy (NCBI): domain Eukaryota; kingdom Metazoa; phylum Chordata; class Mammalia; order Rodentia; family Dinomyidae; genus Dinomys; species Dinomys branickii. The sequence continues at coordinate 12,198 of PVLD010020646.1, read as the reverse complement.
TGTCTTTCTTCCTTCATCTGAGTCAAATACTTGTAGCAATTATACTATTTTATAACGCAAGAGAAAAAAATAGACTATTGATGGGATGAGAAGATTTGCCCACAAGTATGAAACATTTATGAAGTGAAATGAGGTTGCTCAAAAATAATTTAGATGAACTCAACTCACATCTGAAGGGCTGGTAGGTTCCTGAAGCCAGGGTGCTCTGTGAAGATGTGTTTTACTATGAAATAGGTGAGAGGGGGTAATTGAGAGGGAAGGGAGTGCCTTGGGTGGGGTGACCCAAGGAGGCTGGAAATGGATCTCAGGGAAGCCAGTTTACAAGAGGAAAATGTGAACCAGAAGGGCGTAGTTACTAAGGATCTTAACCACAGAAATAATGACGCTGGAGCTATTTCTAGAATAACAATAACTGAAAGGGTGGAGTGGAGTGGAGAAAGGAGAAAACAGTTATGATTGTGCCAGAGATTCTGACCAGGAAGAATAATGTGATCATTTCATTTTGACTCATGCCGCCATGTTTTACATTCATCTGTCAATCTTAGATATTTCATTCTTGGGGCTTTTTCTTACTGCAGAAAGGGTATCCTAACTGTATTTAGGATGAGATACTAAATGCAATGATCTCTAACCTGTTACACTCTTCACAGGAAGATTGTCCTGTGATTTTTTCCCAAATTAAGAAATAAAATGGTATCCTTTGTATTTCATAAACCAACGGAAAGGATACTGTGGTTCATTGGCCACAACTTTTATAAGTAATATTTTCGCTTTACTGGAATATAGCCATATCCACACATTTCTCACGCACAAGAGAAAGACACAAACTCACTCCTGAAGGTGTTGCCCCCATGACCCAAACCCCTCTCACTGGGCCCTATCTCTGAATACTGCCGCATTGAGGAATTAGGGGTCCAACACAGCAACTTTTGAGGGACACACTCAAACCATAGTTTCCATAATTCTATGAAAGAAGTAATTTTCCATTATCTTCTTAAAATATAAGTACAAGAACATGTTTGTTTAAATTTTCCAGCAGCGTTTATCAAACTGAAACTAGAATTCAACTGTTTTGCCTTGATACCCAAGGCCCTGTTTATCCACCCTATTTACATTTACTTTCCTAACTTTATTATCTAGAAAAAATGGTGCCTGCTTAATACTGCTTTATTTCCAGTGTGTGGCACGTAGTCTGACATAGAGTTGTCAAGTGTTGGATAAATGTGAATTAGAGATGACCAGGTAGAGCCATGAAATTGAATTTAGAGATTAGGGACTACAGTATGAATTCTCCTTTTAGGATAGATGTAAAATGCTGTCTGGACCATGTTGTGAATGTTTGTCTGTGCAGCCAGAGTGTGATCTCATGCATCCCAGAAAATCCAAACTCCAGGGAGGGCAAATTTGCAAGATGTTTTATACTAAAGTTGGATTACAGAAAACGTACTAAAATATCTACTCTTTGTTATTTCTCAGGACAATGATCCACCTACATGAAAAATTATTGCCAATCAGATTAAACTTCACAGAAGTAAATATCAAGCATGAATAAATAGCTATAAAACACTTGGGTTCAAATTATTCCAAGATAGATCTACTGTAATTATACAACTGCAGCCATAAGTCATTATTTTATTATTTGGAAGGTATTATGAAGAAAAGGAGGAATAATTTTCTTAAATTATTTTTTCTATATTTATTGTCCCTAGAAGGTCCCTGCATTATATTTTACCTAAGACAAACTGAAATGAAAAACTTGGAGAAAAAATTGAGTACAAGCCCTCTCAAATGCCCAAAGTAAGAGTATTGTACTCATGCACAAAATACACACACAAACACACACACACAGATCAAAGACTAAAGAAACCAAAAGACAAAAAAGAACAATTTTTATGGCCCATTGTATAAGTTAATAGTATTACTTCTGAGGGAAATCAAATCTTCCCTTTTGTTGAGTGTTTATTGTATCACACAGAGTAAGCTAAGCAAAAACCTCTATTACGTGCTTCAAAAATTGGAAAATGTAGCTATAATTCATCCATGCCTGCCCACCTTGAGTCATCATCTTTACAGTGATGGGGGAGGGACTGTTTCATTAGTGAGCAAACTAAGTTCACTTTTAAAATTTCACACAAGTGGTAAGTGGAAGCTTAAGGATTGCATTTCAAGTCTATCTCCAAAAAGTCACTGTTTCTTCGGGATGCAATGCTGACTTTATTGTTATCAAATAAATATTTTTTAGCCAGGTGTGGTGGCTCACACTTGTAATCTTTGCACTTAGGAGGCTGAGGCAGGAGGCGCACCTTGAATTGAGGCCAGTCTGGGCTACATAATGAGCTCAAATCCAGCCTGAACTACATAGTAAGACCCTGCCTCAAAAAACAAAGCAAAACAAAACCAAAAGTGAAAACCAAAACACTAATTTTTAAATCCCAAGTACTTTTCTCCTGCCAAGATTTATGATTCAGAGCAATTAGAGATTTCATCTAAATAATAATAAAAGAGAAAGCTAATTGAAAATACCTACATCTGAAGAAACACAAACCTCATCAGTAGTAGGAATCAATGTGGCCTAGACATGTCTTTTGCTAAAATTAGCTTGAAATCCATTAAGGCTTTTGGATATTGAAAGCTTTCCTTAGCTGTAAAATATTCTGTTCCTAATAAAGAAATCTGACTTCAACCTCATGCTTTGGGAAAAAGTACTTTCCCTAAAAGAGTAAAATTATTGAAAGAACATTTTGTGTCAGCCTAGTGAGTTTTTCTCCCTCTAAATTTACAACAAAATCTTTTGGTTGTCTAAATTCTGTGAAGCTAATTTTAATTTCCCAAATGACAGTAAAAAAAAACATGGTAACTTTCTTTTGAGTAAAAATAATGGGTTATTTCCTCACTGATGCATGCATGACAGGACTATTTTGGAGATTCACTTCCTCCTAAAAAGAGTGTTAATTAGCTAAGATACTAGTTGATTATAAAACAGAAAATTATAAGACAATCAGAATTAGCTTAGTCTACTTTTCTTGTGGATATTCATTTTATGGTCTTGTCATTATCTTTCTGTGAAATGGAAAGAAAATTAATGATTCTGAAGATCTGGGTTTTTTTTTTTAATAAACTGCATAGATATTTTATATCTTGAGCTAAAAGTAAGATTTGAGATGTCACTTTGCATTTGTATATGTAGTGAAAGGGATCCAGAGTACACCTCACTCTGAAGGTGTGAGTTTACATTTCAAGAGAACATAAGCCCCAGGACTTGGGAGAGAGGCCTAGGTCATCAAACCTGGAGACTTTGAGCATACCTGCCCTTCTCAGTGTGTATTTATACTCCAGAACATTAGAGTGAAAAGCTAGGGTGTCTTCCCATCCATGTTTAGGAACTAAGGGTTTTTTCTATTCCTTTGGGAGAAGTCCTGGAAATAACTGTATTATTCTCCTTTGCATAAGCACAGAAAACCCATTTTTTCTCATCCCTCGCCTAGGGAAGAGCAAGTCACTCACACAAGAAGCTTTTCCCATCTGGTGTCTTTGTGTCATTTCAGTGTAAGGACTGAAGAAAAAGAGACAATGGTTACTCTTACAAAAATACTCAAAATGAATCTTGTTCTATCCAGGACAACTCTTAGTCACATTACGGATAAAACTAATAATAACAAATATTGAAAATCTGATGGATCACATTTCTTTCTTATCTATTTTAAATTTATGTTGTGATTGGATATTATGTGTTATTGTGAACTGTCTTACTATCCTGAAAACTTCTTTTTATGCAGTGCAGGACCACATAGGTTGGTGTAGATAACACACTGGGTATAAGATGCAGACAGAAAAGAGGCAGACAGAAGTGCAAGAGAGAGGCAGCAGCAAGTTCTGATATTCATATTTACCAGATCTTCACTGAAGGTTATTACTTCAGGGAAATAGAAGACAAGGAAAGCTAATTTAAATTTAATATATTATTAATTTTCATAGTTTAGTGTATTATTTAGAGACCTCAAAATAATACAAAAGGTCCAAATCTTTATAGAATTAAAATAAAAATATTTTCAAGAACTATTGAGAGCATGCATTAACAAAATATCTTCTTACTATGAACAAAATATTCACATGTATGTTATAATCATTCATGTCAAGAATATTGAAACTTCAAAAATGTATGTGTTAATCTTTCAAATGAGTCATTATCTTTCTACCTGTGGGTGGGCCATCTTTTTCTCTTGTAAACCAAGACTTCATGTAGATTCAAAGGCTTCCTATAGATTCACAGACTTCCTATAGACTCAACTCCCCATAAGGACTGTAAACATTAGTACTACAAAAATGTACTAATAACCTAAAATAAAGAAAGATAATTTCACCCAAACAACCTATGTTATAGGTAAATAACATTGTTTTGAAATCCTTTCATTGTTTTGAAATCATAGGTTTCAAGACAGAATACATTAATGTTAGGCATTTTTTGGTCTAAAAATTTACAGAAAACTGATCCATGAAATAAGAAATAAAAACTTTTCAGTTCCTGCATTATGAAATATCAGAATCTGGATATGGACTGCCACTGTTCACAACTGAAAAGAAGACACATAATATTAAGTTATTATTTTTAGAAATAAGAAAACATTCTTATGTCTGGTGGACTGAGCAACCTAATCGGTATGTAATGTAGCAACCATTGTTAACTCCTCTCATTTTGTTTTGAGGTCAGGTATAATTTTTTGTTGCTTTTGTGTTGTTTTGGTTTTAACTTCATTGTTGCTTTGTTAGTTCTTTAATTTTTAAAATAAAAAAAGAAAACAATCATCTCTAAAATAAACCATTCTTCCAGAAGGTGAGTTGTACAACCACCCTGATTTAAACCTTGTCAGATTGCAGCACAAGGAGAGAAAATACAAACATACCCAAGTTGTCCTACTGACTTGAGGAGACAGCGACCAGAGAGGGCTTGGAGATCAAAGTAGCAAGGAAAGTGTCTCAGGAAACCTGGCTCTCAGGCCCACTGAATATTTGATTAAAAAGCAACATGTGCATGCATAATGCAAAACTATGAATCAGGAAGAGAGAAAGAACAATTCCCAGGGATTTTCAAGCCAAATAATTCTAAAAACTGACCCAGAAAAGTAATAAAGCCAGTAATTGCCAGAATGGAGAGACTGTCAATTACAATGCTCAACAGAGATTCTAGAGGATTGCACAGTATGCTAAGCTAGTGTTAGAGCAAAAGATAATCTAGCTTCACACTATAAGATGGGGCATCTTCATTTGCTAAAAACTTAAATAGCTATCAGAGGGAAGCTTAGCACTCTTGAAATAAATTCAACTAAGTCTAGTACGTGAAATCCATAATATCTGACTCCTAAGCCCAATACCTGAAAGTATGAATCCACAATATCTGACATCTAATAAAATTTACTGGTCACAACAGAAATATTATTTATGACTGAAGGAGTATTAGCGAATAGAAACAAAACTATATATTACAGGGATAATAAATTAATATACTATGGCAATAAAACTATGATTTTGAATATGTATAAGGACTTAACAGAAAATATGAAATCAATAAAAAGATATATGAATAATATAGAGGATGCAAAAGGAATTACTAAATAAAAGGAATATTAATAAAAATACATGATGTGCAATTTGTAAAATTTTGCTTATGATTTACAGTAGATTAGATACAGCAAAAGGAAAGATCAGAGACCCAGAAGACATGACATTTTAAATGTTCATTATGAAGTAAAGTATATAAAAATACCATTCAAAAGTATATATATGAAGAATATAAACAAAGAGATAGAAATATTTTGTACCAAGTAAAATTTCTTCAGCTGAGAAGTACATTGGCTAAACTAAGAAACTGAAGGAGTCAAAGCAGTGTCAAGTTGTCAGAGCAAACTATCAATAGACATGAAGATAGATCATTTGAATTACTAGGTCTCATGGGGAAATAGTAAAGCAATAAGAGGATAAGCAAGCAGAGCTGAAGAGATTTATGAGACATCATGAAGCACACCAGCATGTACATGATGGGATCCCAGAAGAAGAGATGAAAGATTGCACACAGCTTAACTGAAGAAATACTAGCCAGAGACTTCACAAACATGGGGAAAGATATGTGTATACAATTGCAAAAATCACCACAAGCTCAGAGCAACACAAATCCAAAGAGACATGCATTAAAACACAATGCAATAAAGCTAGTAAAAGACAGAGATAATCTTGAAAGTAGTGACAGAAAAGCAAGTTATCACATACAGGTGATCACCATAAAGATTATCAGTAAACTCTTACTAGAAGTTTTGCTGAGCAGAAGAGAAACAGATTATACATTCAAAGTACTGAAAGGAAAAATAAACCTGATGACTAACAATACAGCATCGGGAAAATCTTTCCTATGAAAATAAGGAAGTAGTTAAGATATCCTCATATTTAAAAAGAATAAAATTCATTGCCACTGTGGTAAATCTTCTTATAACAAATAGTAATGGGGATCCTTTAAAGTAAAATTAAAGAATATCAGAGAAAGTAGCTTGGTGCCACACAACAATAGATTCCCCTAGTAACGATAATGCCTTAGCAAATATATAAATGAAAATTATTAAACTTTTAATTGATTATACCATTTATTATTCGTTTACAGGATCTAAAAGAGAAAAACTTTAATTATTAATCTCTAATAGTGGGTACACAATACATAAACATTTAATTTTTAACATCAATTACATGTAGTAGAGAAAGGCAAAAAGGTAAAGCTGTCATCATGTTAAATGAAAATTTTATGACTTTAGAATAATTTCCATTGTAGCCACAAGAAAATTGTCATATAATGTACATATAAGAACATAAGAAGCAAAGTAAAATAACTAACAGAGATACAGGGCCAATACTCTTAAAACAAACTCAACAAAGCCCTCACAGTGAAAATCAACACACAGTGGCAGTTTTATAGTGAGTAGTACAACCAGGAAACTGATAACTCGACCATCCTCATAGACCAATTGTATCTAACAGTTTTATGAAGAAAATGACATTCAGCTGGAATAAAATAATTATCTTATTAAATATGGAACATTCCCAGAATGAACCACTTGTGGAGCCCAAAAAACCTTAAAAATGTGAAAATCGTATTACATATCTCCTTAGCACAACACCATGAAGCTAGAAAATGATAGCAGAAGGAAATCAAGAAACATACCCTGACACAACCAACGGTCAAATAAGAAATCATGAAGGAAATCAGACAATACCTTCAGAGAAAAGAAAAAGGTGAAACATACCAAAACGTAAGGGATCTCTGGGAATCAGGAAGAACAGATCTAAGAGGGAAATTTATAGTGCTGGACACATTAAAAAGTGGAAAAACCCAAAATCAACAATCTGCATTTACACATCAACAACTGAAACAAGAATAAACTAAATTGCAAGATAGCAGAAGAAAAGGGATTTCAGGGTACTGGTTTCTTCACATGAGGTGAGTGGTTGTTCTTAACTGCAAAATCCCCCCATGATGTTACATTGTGTCAAATTGAGAAGTCTAGATGTTTGGCTGAGTGACTCAGCAGGAAGTCAGGGTGCTTACCTTGTATACATCCTGAGCCTGTGGACCAGGAGGGCCTGGAGACTGTGTGAGAGCTACACGCCCCCTGGGTGGGCGTAGCTGTTTGCAGTGTAAGGGAGGGAAAGAGGCTGCTTTGCCGCCATTCCTCCCTTTTGCTCTGGTTGATTTGCTGTGTATCCCCACCATGAACTCTTGCCCTCTGCCGTGTGCCACTCTGCCTCTGAACCAGCCAAGTGTGGACTGAAACCTCCACGAACTGTAAGCTAAAGAAACCTCTCCTTCCTTCATTTTGGGTGTTGGGTATTTGTCTCAGCAACAGAAAAATAACCAAGACAATGTTCTCCCAGAGGCCCCAAAGCAAAGGGAGCAATCAATTGACCATGGACTGGAGCCTCAGTAACTGTGAGTACCCTTTTTTTCATACAATGATCATCTCAGTTATTTATTACACTAATGGGCAGCTGACTAAACTCCCTGTCACTGAACTTAGGAGTAATTAGGTATGCAGCGATAGAGGAATTTCTTCAACATGATGCTGAGCAAAAGGTGCTGGACATCTTTTGATATCAAGAGCACTTGATTTCCATTGCTTGAAACTAGAACATATAGACTTAACTTATCATGATAGAAAGCAGATCTGTGATTGCCTGGCACACAGGCTGAGCTTGAGGTTGGCGGGAAGGAGCTATAAAGGAATGGCTAAGGGGACTGTTCCATATGTTGATTGTGAGACAAAGTTACATTTTGTCAAAATACACTGAACTGTGCCATTAAGTGAACTATGTTTTAGTGTATGTAATTCTCAGCTCCATAAAGTTTTATTTCAAATATACATATATATATAGCGAGAGAGAGAGAGAGGGAGAGAGGGAGAGAGAGAGAAACATATGCAAATACAGAGGGAGCTAGAAGTTAACGGCAGAGTGCTATCTGTGACCCCTAAGTTTGAACAGATGTTTGCGGATATTTGTCCACCTAGTGGTCATTAAACTGCTCTTCTAATCATTCTCAGGAAATAAAGGAAGTGTGTAATAGAAACTTAGCTCTGGAGCCACTTACACTGTGTCCGCATAAAATGCTACCAGCTTAAAACTGGACTCTTAATAATCAGAAAAAACTTACCATCATCTATCCATCTTCCCGTAGAAGTTTCCATGTCCTTGCAATAGTTTTGTCCTTTCCAGAGGAAGAGCCTCTTTTGGACAAAAGAGTAAGTTCTTTATTTTTGACAGCAGGTGTCACAATTGTCTAACAGAAGGAAGCTTGCAGTTTTTCTTATTGCAAAAGAGAAAGAGACGAATCACCTCTAAATACAGCTTTGAGGACATTCTGTTAGTATCACTGGCATGGGAGGGTCGCCATGGTAATGAGCACAGCTCTTGGGTTCACAGATAACATACTGGGCAGCCATGGCATCTCTTTAATAATAGTTCTCCCAGGGAGAAAGGGAAACTCCCTGCCCAATAAAGTGTGTGACTGTGTGTGTGGAAAAAATATACATTCATACATATCACAGTCAATATCCCAAATTCATAAATGTTAAATGGGAGATTGCTTTAGCATGGAAATATGAAAGTAACCACCTGTTGCTAAGGTTTTCTGACAACCTCACGGCCCCCGCCCGACACTGCTTCCCAGTTTGCCAGTAGCTGTGTGCAGAGGTCTTCTTTCTCTGTACTGGGGCTGACTCAGCCCAGTGCCAGTGACCGTGATGGTGGTGCTGGACTTGGAGGCAGCAGGACCGAGTGCTGCGGGAGGTGTTGGACCTTGTGCCATTTGCTGATGCATAGAAATGCTGCTCTTCCTTTCGACTTTGCAAATAAAGAATTTTCTCTGCTCCTTGTTCTCAGTTCCTTCTGGCCTCATGCTGATTCACAGCAGGGCCTCAATCAATGTGGAGAAGACCAACTAACTTACAATCTCTGGATAGTGATCATGGGCAAACAGGCTGTGAGACCTTCATCTGCCAGCTGACCTTTATCTGTCAGTAGTGCTTCTACTATCAGAGGCCGTTAGGTTTTTCCTTCTTAAAAATGTAAATTAGTACTCACATTTGCACAGGTGATATTACGGTGGCAGCAAGCCATTTTTGTGGGTGTTCTTTGGTAGCACAGGACCTCCATAACCTCTGTGTCACAAAAGGCAGGTTAACTGAGTTAAAGAAAATGTGGTGGCACAGTCCAGAAACAAGTGTGTATCCTCAAATGTATTTATTCTTTCATACTTCTAGTTAGCTCATGAAGGGAAGAAATATTGCCACGAATGAACAAATACATAATAATATAAAGCAAACATATATTGATTCTTTACATTATCAATTACCAATGAAAATGGAATTTATTTTCCCCATGAGTAACAGCAGAAAGGAGAGTTGAATGGGGATAGACAATCCCTCACTGGCCTAATTCCAGTTCTCATGAAGAACAAGTAACGATGCCATCTTGCCAGTTATTACACAAATAATTAAGCTCAGAAAGGGCCATGAAACTGGAAGCTATCTGACAGCGGGGAATAGACTGACTGGCTGGGCTTAATGAAACTCCAAAATGGGCTGTTCTTGGGTGAGGATCTGGTTCTATTCCTACCATGCCACTTTAAAGTCAATGATCTGCCCCAAAAATCTTTAATCCAGACTTCTGCTACCTCAAGTCCACTTTAGATTATTTTTCTATCCGTGAACAATATCTGACCTTCTAATTTTAGATTCCTGACTAGAGACTAAAAATAAATCCATTTTCTTCTGTGCATCTTCTGAATAGGACTCACTCTCCCGCCTCCTGCCGAACAGCTTGGGAGAAGCATTTCTTCCATTTCCAAACATTTCCTGAATCATGAGACATGAAGGTACCTTCTTCCGGTTTTCCTTACTAAAGCTAAATAAGGAGCTCTTCCAGAAAACAAAGTATATCAAAATGAAAGTGTTATAAACCAAAATAGGTAATGTTACAAAACCCGCCTGACCCCCTGTGAAGATTTTGGGTGATAACTATATGGTCGCAGGAGTGGAAACTGCTGGTGACAATCGGAGATGTTTAAGGGCTCCTCGGTGTGTGTGAGTGTGTGCGTGTGTGTGTGTGTGCATGCACGTATATGTGTGTGTGTGTGTGTGTGTGCGCGCGCGCGCATGTGTGTGAGTGTGTGTATGTGTGTACGTGCATGTGTTACTCTAATGGTGCCTGGAGAGCACTATTTCTACAGCATGCATGTCCCTCCTTCCTCTTTCCTCCTTTTTGAGTCCCAGCCTCTTCTTAGGTATAAAAACGGCCAACTCTGAAATGAATGATGAAGAACTTTGCAAAGTCTGAGTCATAAATTCAGGTTCACATCAAAAAGTGAAGGGAGACATCTGGCTGGAAGACAGAAGTTAATTATGTATTCATTTAACAGCTAATAAGAGAGAAGTTGGTTCTACTCAGGTGAATGGATAAAGTTGCCTAGGGCTGCAGTCTTCAGACCGGTGAATTTCTGTTAAGGCAACTTGAAGGACACACAGACTGGGCTGGTGGGAGAGGCAGTGAGTAGAACATGATTTGGGACAGGTCCCACGTAAGCTGGCTGACACTGTCTCTGTTTGCAGACAGCTTGACTAGCACACTTAGGGGCCAATAAAAAGTCATTTTCTGAAGGATTTATTATGACAGAAGACTCGGTTGCTGTAAACACTGTGGCCACAGGATGGCTCTCAAGTCCTGCACTTCATCCAGAAAAGCCTGAATCAACTTCCAGTTGAGAGGCCCTCGCCCCACTACCTGAGCCCCTTGCTAAGGCTGCAGATTTAAGAACTAAAGTGTGTGCATTCCTCTGGATTTGGGAATCTTCCACTTTGCTCCTAGTAAGAGAGTGTAGATCCCAGTCCCTCAGATGCCACAGAAAAGTAGGGTGCGGAGTGTACAAAGGCAAGGGAAAACAAGGACTTCGTGGCCTGGACATCTCACAAGCTCAGCCAGTGAAGCTTGGAAAAGGACACAAAGGCTGGCTGAGCTGGGGAAACCTGCTTCATGTCACTGGCTCACCGGGCTCCTAGTCAGGGGAGGGGCTTGTGGATGGCTCATAAATATGATTTTTAGGAAGGGAGGACCTGAAATAGAGGAAGAAAGATTATGTAATTGCTAATAATACAGTATCCTCCACTTGGAAATACAGAGGAGAAAGGGAACTGGGAACTATGCAAAGCTTGAAGTCCTTTGGCAGGGGCTGCACTTTGGAAAGATGACTCTGGGTTTGTGTTTTATAGTAACACTTATTTCTCAATTTTACTTAGTATTCAGTGAGCTTTTTAGAAATGCCTTTTGTGGAATAAGGATAGGAAAGGAAGAAGTCAAACTATCACTATTTGCAGATGACATGATACTATACATGGAGGACCCCCAAAAACTCCACAAGAAAACTCCTGGAATTAATTGACAAATTCAGCAGTGTAGACAGATACAAAGTTAACACCCAAAAATCAATAGCATTCCTATACATGAACAACAAACAGACTGAGAGAGAAATTGAGGAAACCATACCCTTTACAATAGCAACCAAGAAATTGAAATACTTAGGAATCAATCTAACAAAGAATGTGAAAGATTTATTCAGTGAAAACTACAGTACTCTGAAAAAGGAGATCGAAGAGGATTTCAATAAATGGA